>JXTC01000135.1:410606-422924 GCA_002914845.1 Trema orientale | reverse complement strand
CACATAAGTGCTTTCTCTCTCTCTCACACCCAAAATTTCATATCACATAAAGATCTTCTTCAGCATACTTAAAAACCCCAGTATTCAAATGTTCTCTCTTTCTCCCCCTCTCTCTCTCTCCCCTCTCTTAAACTAACATCAAAAACCCAAATTGCTACCCAAAATTTCGTCACATAAAGTATCGAATCCTTCTTCAGCATACTCAGAAACCCCAGTACTCAAATCCTCTCTCTCTCTCATCAAAAACCCAAATTGCTACCCATATCACATAAAGAATCGAAATGTTCTTCAGCATACTAAAAAACCCCAGTACTCAAATCCTCTCTCTCTCTCTCTCTCTCTCTCTCTCTCACTCAGACACACTAACTAACATCAAAAACCCAAATTGCTACCCAAAATTTAATCACATAAAGAATCGAAATCTTCTTCAGCATACTCAAAAACCCCAGTACTCTAAGGCTTCGTTTGGTATGCAGGATAGGATAGGATAGGATTGGACTATTTTAAAGGATTGGATTGGATTGGATAGGATAAAATGGAATTATAGTCCAATCCTACCCTATGTTTGGTGTGCTACTTTTTGTTAGAATAGGTGTGTTTCATAGTTTTAGGTAAATAACGAATTTTGAGGTTTGATTATTTAGAAAAATACCACTTTTAAAAATTAATTTAGAAATGTACCATTTTTAGAAATCAATTTTGTAAAAATATCATTTTTAAAAACTTATTTCTAAAAATACCACTTTTTAAAAAAATATTTTGAAAAATACAACTTTCAAAAAAATATTTTGAAAATTACTGCTTTTAAAACCTGTTTTTGGAAAATGACATTTTTTTTAAATTATTTACAAAAATACCACTTATAAAAAAATATTTTGAAAAATACCATTTCTAGTTTTACCACTTTTAGAAGTTAATTTCGAAAGTACCATTTATTACTATTTCAAAAACATTCTATTATTTTTGATCAAATTCATAATCCCTTCCAATCTCAAATTCTCAAGAGGATAAGATTATCCCCTTCTAAGGGGATTATTTTTGGAGTGGATTATTTTAATCCAATCCAATCTCTCTCATACACATGCACTAAACATAAAATTAATTTAATCCAATCCTATCTCATCCTTATCCTGTATTCCAAACGTGGCCTAAATGAATAAATATTTGTAATACATATGCAACATTTGAGTCACTAAATAATCATATGCCACATCTGAGTAAACTTAATGAAAAGTTCTACCCAAATTAATTTTTCCCATAAAGAATCAGAATCTTCTTCCACATTCTCAAAATGAAAGGTCCTCAGTTCTATCTATAGTTAAATATTAATGCAATAACTGAGTCACTAAAATATCATAAATGAGTACACTCAAGAAATCTGAAGAGTCTGGAAAAATATGGGAGAGGTTTTTAGGCTCTTTCTTGGAGTAATCTTGGGGTAAAACACAGCTGAATAAGCCTTGGGGGTAATTTCATTAACCTGACGAGTAGACTGGTTTGTTTACAAGAGGAACAGCCTATAGGTGCTGAAATAACTAGTTACAACCAATTAGAAACCTAGGCCAATCAAACAAATAGAACCTTAGGCTATTTAGGACTCTGACTAACCTCCCTCCCTCCCTACAGCCCTTTATATAAGTGCTGCAAGCACTGGTTACAACCAATTAGAAACCTAGGCTAATTAAATAAATAGAATCCTAGGCCAATCAGGACTCCCTCTCTCGCAACGCACCCCACTCACAGTCCCTCCCACCCAGTCAAGGGAGAAAAACACAGATGAAAGACAACTGAATAAGCCATGGGGGTAAGATATACTTGTCCTATCCCTGCAAAATATCTACTCTACTTCTAACAACACAGAAGTCTAAACAATGAGTTGGGAAAACTTAATCGGAAAAATATATATATATATCTGCAGACGAAGCCTTCTACATCCTCTGTACACATTACATTTACATAAAATCTATACCATGTTCAATCTTACATGGAAAGAAAAGTAAGCAATACAAGCATTCAAAATATGAACGAAAGGAGATAAGAAAAGTCTAAATTCAGCATCAACTGCATGGTAGGCCCAGAGAATAAAAAGATGCAACTAGATCAATTATTTCCACAATCTATATTACTTGCAATGTTTTAATCAAGAATCCAAGATGAGTACAAGAACCATACCGGGAAAGTTTTTCCACTTCCACCACACTGAGTACAAGTTGTCTGCATCCTAAATGGGCCAGTTTGCATGAAAGTCTTCACATGGGGAAAAAATGAGTCAGTAAACAAATACCTGTCCATCTCTTTCATTAAAACCTTAAGAAGAGCAACTACAACTAGATCAACTAAAACAAACAAGATATAACTGACCATGCCAGAGCCTCTACAGCGCTTACAAGATTCCGGTCTGGTTCCAGGTGGCACACCACTCCCACCTGAATTGAGCAGGATAAATTAAAATAATTAATTACTTGTTAACTGAAAAAAAAAAAAAAAAAAAAAAAAAAACCTAGATAAGCTAAAACCTAACAAGACAAAGGTAGTAGTAAAATATGTTAAATAAATCAGTATACCACAAGCTTCACAAGGCATAGCAGCTTGAAATGTCACAGTTTTACTGCACCCTTGAACAGCTTCCATGAAAGATAGTTCAATGGCAATCTGCGCATCATTTTTTTCCCCCTCAGAAAAAGGAACATCAAACAGGAAACAACCGTTCTAGAGCATGGAAGGCACATTCAAAAAGAGTAAAAACCTTAACATCTTGACCGCCGAAATTCTGTCTGAAAATGTTGAAGATCTGCAAAAACATGCATATGTTATGTCATTGACAAGTCTAAATTAGACAAGCTTATCTTTGAGAGGATAAAAGAAAATAGTAAACAATACACTTGTCTTGAAGGGTAGATGCCCTTTTCAAGAAATATTTTTCTTAATGTCAAGATTGTTAAAACAGAAATAAGAATTGTACAGTCATAACATTGGAAGGCTAACAAAAACAAATAACAAAAAAAAGAAAAACAAAAAAATCTACTACAATTAAAACAACCAAGTATTCTCAAATTAACAAGTGATAATAATATACTTGCATAAAGTATCCAGCAACTGAGAAGGAAGGAAGAAATAAGGAGTTGGAAAAGAAAAATCAACCTAAAATAGTACGGTCAAAACAAAAGGACAAATATTAGCTACAGAAACATGATACATCAATGCAGAGATTAAAATAAACTAACGCATAGACCACCAATGTCAAATTGTAACTTTGGAAAGACCCAACAGAAATACCTAAAAATATACACTGGTGTACAACACATGGTTACATCTAATTTTTTTTTTTAAAAAAAAAAAGTGGGGCTTAACTAATGACCACCACTTACTATAAATTTAAAGGAAAATAACACACACACTCTACCAAGGTTTGAACCCCTGACCCTCCCAAACTCACACACACATCCCTCAAGCCTTGGACCAACTTAGCTAGCCCCAGTTGGCTTACATCTAATTTAACCTGTGACCAAGCAAAGATATCATGGGTAATGGGGATTGTTTTGAANCACTAAGAAAAACACACAGAAACAGATAACCCTATTGCACACCAGGAAAATACTCAGGAAGTAGCTATTACATTATCATCGAATATATCCTTGAATGGATTCCTAAAATCATTGGGAAAGCCAGAGCCTTGGTGTTCTTCAAATGCAGCATGG
Source organism: Trema orientale (assembly GCA_002914845.1). Lineage (NCBI taxonomy): Eukaryota > Viridiplantae > Streptophyta > Magnoliopsida > Rosales > Cannabaceae > Trema > Trema orientale. Next base: position 419,226 of record JXTC01000135.1, on the reverse strand, counting down.
CCAATCTGCAAACATCAGGCAGACTATTAAATTCGACGCACATGTAGACCAATTTTACAGGGAAAAAGAGTAAACTAAAGAAAAATAGTAGCATAATTACAATAGAAACTGCAACATCACTAAAAGCACAGAGCCATGCAACAATTGGTAGTTAAGAGATTGTAAAGATAAAATGAACAGTCCTTTGAACATGGCATCCTCCCTCTCAATTATCCAAGGCATTTTGCCACACAACATGACCATCCTTTGATTTGTCCATGATTAGCAAAGACACAAAAAGACACAACATGCAAGCATGGTGGCACATGGAAGTACAAAATAATTCATAAAGTAATTTTTCCTAAATTTCCCTACTTATCAAATGAAAATTTTCAATCAAAGCATGTTGGTGATTGCAACTGGGTCATGCGGTGCCAAGCCTAAGGTTAGAATATACATTTAAAGCACATCCTAGAGCAAAACAAAGAATGAGACTGAGGTATCGCAGCTCCATTCTATATCATTACATAACGAGTGCACCCGATAGAATAAATTGGTGCCTAACTAGCTCCACAACATAGAAAGCATCCATTAATCCCCTCCTACACATGGGTCAAAACAGAGCATGCAATTGTGCCCTCTACAACAAGCCACCCACACCGAGAAAAACCATCGACTAAAACTGAGCAAAATGAGGAGGGTCTTTCAGAATAAACTCAATCTTTCATTGTCCAATCCAACGTTCCGACCACTAATACGAGGTTGCAGAAGAAAGACAAGATGTATAACAAAACTATGAATAGAAGTTTAAGACGTTTGAAAAGAAAGAAAAGCTCTTTTATCTAAATAAAGAAGGGATATCAATGGATTCCAATTCAATGCAAAGACCAAGCAGAAGGCTTCTGCACTGAAATTAGGTACGCAGGATCTTCCATCAACCAACATATTCAACTCGATGAAAATTATTTCAGTAAACAAGTCATCAACAAAATCAATCTTTACTGGAGATAATAATTTAGAAGAGTTGCGCAAAAAACCTCATCATATTGTCGGCGTTTATCCTCATCTTTCAAAACCTACAGAAGAAGAAAAATTAGCTTAAGCATATAATATAATAACAATTAATGGAAAAAATAAAACAACGTTCTTGGTGCAAGGGAAAAGACACAACATGACCTCCCACCTTGGTGTGTAATTTGCACAAGAAATTGTGAGACTCAGGACCATATTGTTCTCACATAAACTGGCTACAGCATTATGGTACAGATTTTTCTATGCAACAGATTTAGTGTGGGTTTCTCCTGATAGATGTGAGGCTGTAATGACTGAAAAGTCTAGTGGTTTTGGTAAAGGAACCATCACAGTAGTAAAGTGGAACTATTTGATGAGGGCAATCATCTGGGTATTTGAAGAGAAAGGAATTCTCATATTTTTGAAAAGGAGCTAGACCTGTCAAAGTCTTGAGAGAAAATCAACTTCTTTGCTTCTCTTGGGTTTTTGGTACATAAAGAAAACCAAGGACTTCCTCTTTCTTCGATTTTTCTGAGCTAGAAAAATACTGTGTTCGGCAATTCTTAATTTTACGTTGTCCTTTTTTCTTTGTTTTTGAGAATATGGCATCCTTTACAGAAAAGTACTATGTTCAGCAAATTAGTTTTATGTTGTCCTCTTTTCTTTGTTTCGAGAATATGCTATTAGAAAAGGTTCTGTTTCCTTAATCTTATTATAAAAATTAAAAAATAAATAAATAACTATCAAATTCAAAACAAATACAACCTCATAAGCCTTTTGAACTTCTTGGAACTTCTTTTCAGCATCAGGATCATCTTTATTTGTATCTGGATGGAGCTTCTTTGCAAGCTGAAGAATAACATTTTAAACAATCAGTAAAATGAGATGTAGGCTAGAGAAAAGCAACTCAAGATTGGTGACTGAAAAACACCAAAACCAACGCACTAAATCAAATTCATACCACAAAAATTTCTCCTGTTTCTTAAATTTAATAGAAAAATAAGAAGTAAGAATAAGAAGCAGCGATGACATAACCGCAGGACACCAAATACTGTATGTAACACATTCGGATTTTCCCCCACTGAAACTCGGATAATATGCCATATTAGAAGAAGAAGTCAATTTAGATGCTTTCCATCATTACCTATCAAAATATTAAAATGTAGCTTCTCATCCTTATAAACACAAGTCAAGTCAAGTCAAGTCATTATTCCATATACTCTTTGGTAAGTGGTGACTGTCCATGTAAATGTAAATTAATGAGAAGAAAACCCACCCCATAATAAGCTTTCTTTATTTCAGACGCACTAGCATTCCTGTTCACTCCAAGAACATCATAAAAGTCTCTTGAAGCCATGGAAGCTGAAAAAGAAGAAAGAAGAAAAAAATCAGCAAAAAGGCAGCCAAGTTATATGAAAAGTATTATCGACAATGAAACAAATAATCCTCACAATGCTACACAACAATAATATACACAAAACTATAGTACACAATACTAAGCTCTACCTTCTATTTTCTTAATTTTTTCTTGGACACTACAATCTACACACAGGAAAAGTCTATCCCAAAATAGATTTTTCACCTCAAATGACAGAGTTACACCCACGTATCAAGAGACGATAGTAAGTATTAGGGACACTAATTTCCGAAAAGTTGTGAAGAAAGTAGTTCCAATGGTAGAGAAATAAAGAAACATGTAAAGACATGATTGCATGCATATTCCATATAATATCGCTAAACATAAGAAAATATGCCAAATAAAATGCTACTACTAGCAAAATATAACATACCAGTGCCATGAATTGTCCTCGCTGAGCCCAGCTTGCCATTCAGAGCTCCTAACAAGAACCAACTCTTTTGATAAACTGCCAAAGGCACGATAATCAAGGCTTAATGCGATTTTTTTTTCAAAAAAAAAAGAAGAAGACTTACATCTTTATTTAGTGGATAGACACATAACAAGACAATAATAAAAATACAAGTAGGGAGCGAGTTCATGCATTTACTCTCCCAATACCAAAACACCAAGAAAAACGAAACAACATACTATTAAACTAAAACCCAGATGATGATACTCTACTTACCATCATTTGAAGTGTAATTTCGAAAAACTCGAGATGGGTTTGCCCCTGAATGGAATCTCCTAGAAGCACCTCGAAACACAGTGTCATACACCTATAGTTCAGTTCCACCAAATTGAAGCAAAAGTTAATTAATTTCATAGCAAAACGAACAGCTATCAACGTAACAAGGTAATCTAATTGATAGAGGCAGTAGACGGCGTACGGGGTTTCCAGGGTTGAAAGCGATGGAACGACGAGCGAGGCAGTGGAGGAGCCTAACGCCGTTAGAGCGAACCATTTGGGGGACGGCGGAACGGGAGGCTTCTCTCTCTCTCTCTCTAAAAGCTTCTTCCAAGAGTTTGTAGAATGTAACAATGGAGTATAGTGAGGAATTTGGGGGCAACAATGACAATGATAAACCCTAAAAAAACCCTAATTAGAGAAAAAGAAAGTGAAAGAAAGGCTGTGGAATGTTCTAGTAATCGAAACAAAGCGACATACACACAAACAACACAATACAAGGTTTATAAATAAGACACAAACAAAACTATACAACTGAACCCCAAAGCCAAAACCCCGTATTGTGGGAGATTTTTTTCCTTTTTTTATCTTTTCTTTTTTTTACTTTGGGCACATGTGCGTTGCACGTGCATTGCCCAATAATGATGTGGTTTATTTTCTTTTTCTTTTTTTATTTTTTTCGCTTGAATTTTTCTTTTCAAAATTTAATTGGGTGTGTTGATAAGACTTCTAAAATGTTTTTTAATACTTATTTTAGTTTCTTTTTTTTTTAAAGAAAAAAAGAGGAAACATCTACCAGAAACATATTTTGTGAAACTATTTCTGATCTTTTCTGAAAATTTTGTAATAAAAAATATGAAAGTTTTAAAAACAAAAATATTTTACTTTCAATTTTTTTTAATTAATTTTTTTAAAAGACATGTCACAGACATAATGACCAATAACAAGCAAGATTGTAACAAAATGACCGAATTTAGGACTTATTTTAAGTAAATATCTACTTTTCAAATACTGTAACAAAATGACTGATATATCAATTTAATAAACCAAATATAAAAAATATAAAATATGATGTACCTCATACATAAACTAATATACTGACTACATAAAAAGAAAAGAAGGCTTATACCAACTTTCCAAGGGGTGTTTCATATATTATTATACAATCATAACAAAATATATAATAATAATAATAATAATAAGAATAATAAGAATTCAAAGTTGGTATAAGCCTTATTATTATTGAAGGCTTATATAATATAATATATAATAGGGGATGGTTACGGTAGGGGCGTCCCTACGTAGGGTCATACCTTAATTATCGTTGGATAGGAATCTGTGGAGAATAACGGGAATCTGTGGATAATCTATTTATATACAGATTCCCATCCAACGGTGAATAGACAGGGCCCTACGTAGGGGCATCCTTACTGTAGACGCGCCCTATATAATAATATAGAAGGATTATTATTATTATTACCTTTAGTTGACATTAGAATAGACATTACTTAACCATTTGAACTTTATTTTATTTTACTTTCGCATGCATTTGGCCATTAGGATTTTCCACATTGTTTCTAATAGTCTATTGTCTCGATGATCACTATGTAGGGATTTATTTTTCAAGAACAATTTGTTTTCAATTTCATTAGAGAATTTATACTTAAAAAGTTTACTAAGCTTCTCGTGACGAAAAAAGAGATTCACCCACATAAGTTTTCAAAAATAACCCTCATACCTATGTCACACATCCAAAATTACTTGAATATCATATTCCTTAATAAACCCTAAAATACATTATTCTCCAAAACACCCCAAATTACTTTTGCACCATCGCCGGTCCTAATCCCGATCCCGATAGCGTCTCTACTCAATTAGAGTCGAAAAATTTCGACTGTAGTCAAACTTATACTATCGCATCTCCTAGCTACTCTGGTCAATTTTCAACTGAGGTCGAGCCACCGCTTGATCGTAGTCGAAAAACTTCGACCTCAGTCGAACATGATTAGTCGTGATCCTATTGTCACCTCATTCATATTTGACTTTTTCAACTGTGGTCCAGTTAGGGGTATGATAACTCTATGAAAATAGAGTTATTTATGTTTTTTTTCTTATTAATTTTGTGTCTTTTGAGTATTTTTATTTTTTAGTACAGTTTTTAAAGTAATTTAAGTTATTTTATTTTAACCTTCTAAGTATTTATATTTTAGATAATTTTATTTTTAGTATTTTATTTTAGGGGATGGCTACGGTAGGGGTGTCCCTACGTAGGGTCATGCTTTAATTATCGTTGGATGGGAATTTATGGGGAATAACGGGAATCTGTAGAGAATCTATTTATATACAGATTCCCATCCAACGGTGAATAGACAGGGCCCTACGTAGGGGCGCCCCTACTGTAGACGCGCCCTTTATTTTAATATCTTTTTAATTTTATTTTTAGTATTTTATTTTATTATCTTTTCTTTTATTTAATTTTAATTAGGCAATTCAGGTTTTGATATTAGTTTAATTTTGAATTTATTTAGTTTGGATATACGTTTTATTTACGTTTAATTGTAATTTAGTTTAATTCAATTTATGTTTAAATTTGAATCTGATTTAGGTTTAAATAAAAGAAAAAGAAAAAAATTCGAAAAATAAAATAACCAAACTCGCGAGTGGGAGAAGGAAAGAGTAGGCGAGATCTGGGCCCTCAGATGAAGCTACGGAGAGATCAGCGGAGCTCAGGCGAGTAGAGGCAGGGAACACATGGGGCCCACATTGTCAATTGGTTGCGCCTGTTCCAGGCCATGCGGAATCTGGTGTTTCTCAATTCTAGCCATTTAAACAACGCCATGTCAACCTCTAAAGTTAATTACTTCTTTTAGCAAAACAGCAGCAATATTAGTGCCGAGCTTACTAGTTTATGCCGCACGGGATTATTCCCTCAGCTCAAAAACGTGAGGAAGAGAGAAAAAGAGAAAGAGAAAATTGTAAGAGATTAACACATCATCTTACCAATCAGAAGCCATCTTTGGAAACGTGAATGCTTGAAGAACACTCCAAACTTAGCTATAACCTATAAATAACCAGAACGTGGCAGACCAAAAACATACCAATTTTGAGAGGAAAAAATTCCGTTTTTTCTAGAGTGAGTGTGAGTGTAAGATGAGTGAGAGATTAGACTAGTTTTTAGAGAGGTTAGACAAGATCTTAATTGTATAGTTTTTCTGTTTTTTATCTTTGATTCTTGAGAGTGTTTCAACGCTTATATATTTGGTTTATTAAATTTTTCAATATTTTTAATTCAAGCTATTATTATTTTCTAGTTTCTCATACAAATTCATTCATGCTTTCTTTATGTGGTGATTTAAACATTATATCCGCAATATTGTCGTATTGATATATTGTCGATCTTAGATAACTAATAAGATATATTATTTTAGTATTAATTGGAAGAATTATTCATATTAAATACTTTAAATTAGTATTTATTCTTTAATGTTATATTTTTTGATTATTTGTTTAGGATGTGAGACGTATAATTGAGTAGTAAATATGAATCAAAGTTAGCAATTCTTAAACGAACAATTAAGTGAATCTTGAAGCTTTAACTTTTTTGTATTGGTATTTTCATTTATTATTTTGTGATTATTTTAATTATTTATTTTTATTTTATTGTCAATTTTTCTTTTTATTTATCGTTACATTTTTATTATTGATTTATTTATCTGTGAAATCGACAGCTTAATCTATACTGCGATAGCTGCTAATATATTTTGAGCGTAGACAGAGTAGTTTCAGAATTACAAAATTTTCACTAAATGAATGTCTTAGATTTGTAAATATTTTATAGATTATCTTTTTTTTTCATCACATACATTAGAAAATAATAAAAATTGATAATGCCCTAATTTCATTTTGGTCATTTGCTAAGTGGTTTTGATTTAAGACTTCAACTAGATTATATATGTGTAAAACTTGGCTAACTTGAAGTTTTACAAAGGGAAAAAAATTGAAAATGGAAATTGTGGGATCTTTGGCTCTTACAAAGAAATATTCAATTCAAAACTTTAGAGAGGTTATTGGCTTGATTTTCTCTCAAAGTTTTCCCATCTGAATTTGGTTGCCCTTTAGGACTATTGCAATTAAAACTAGTGGACAAGGTTTAGGGAAAAATAAAATAAAACAAAACAAAACAAAAACACACACTGTCGAAGGGATCCTTTGTCCCCATTGCCTGTCCAATTTCCTGTCCTGTTGATGCTAGAACGCCACGTGTTTACAAAGTCAAAATCTCAAAGCCTTGTCTGGTAAAAAGAAGTAAAACCAAACAAAACTTAAATACATAAATAAAATTAAACAATGATCAAAACTTCAAAAGAGCAGGGGAGATCAAGAGTTTTGGAGTCCTGTCTTGTTCAGAATCTTGAGGTTTTGCAAAGCAATACCAAAAGGAAAAAAAGGCAATTAGATCTAGCGAGTAAAGACAATTAGATTTAAAAGAAGATTAAATCTGAAATTTCAAATAGGGAGATAATATTACCCAGATTTGAGTGTGTAAAACTGTGAAACCGTAAATGAATAAAAAACAATATCGGCAAAAAAATTACATATATCCAGAAATTTTTACTTATTTTTGGGTGAAACTTGAAAACTTTAATGGATTTCTTATTCCTCAATTAATGATGGTGAATCAGATTTATATATAATAAAAAGAAAGATGAATTTTTTATTCATCTTTGAACGAAGAAGGTGCATCAGATTTATATATAGATATTTTCTTTTTGCCTAGATTTATATATAGGATGATGCAACATTGTTGTATATAGAGAAATTTACGCTTAATACTAATTTTTAAAACTTATTTTCATAAATATTAGTTTTTATTTTTTCTTTCAAAAATACCCGTTTTTATAGTCCACATTTCTTATGCAACATATAAATAGTCCACATTTATATTGTAAATTTTATTCATAAAGTACATATTTTATGTGTAAAATATGAATGATATACATTTATTGTATAAGTATTTACCACAATTTATATTTTTCATTATTAATTTGATCTATGGTATATATTTTAAAACGTGTGCCAATTTTTTAGTTTAATTTTTATTCATAAAATATAGATCATAGTATACATTTTATGTATTAAATATATATTATGGTATACATTTCATATGTAAAATAGTAATGGTCTACATTTCTAAAAAACGGGTATAAAAACAAATATTTATAAAATATAAATAAAAGACTTTATGAAAACATATTTTTGAAAATCAATATTTATGAACTTTTCCGTTGTATGTGGGATGGTGCTCTGTACCCTATTTTCATTTATTTTTAGCATGTCAATTTAGGGCATATTTAGATACATTTTTAATTTTTTTTATTTATAAAAATTGAAAACAAAAACAAAAATTTTGTTTGTGTTTTAAAATTTTAAAAATAAGAAACTTTCTTAGTAATACACCAAATTCTTTTTAAATTTTTTTAAAAAAATAAAAACATTCTTGACAACTTTGCTTGCTTGGATACATTTTTATTTTCTGTTTAAATAAA
>JXTC01000135.1:373910-401219 GCA_002914845.1 Trema orientale | reverse complement strand
ACTTCACTGTCTTTTTTATTTTTATTTTTTATAAGTTTGTTATTAGAAACCACTAATTAAATTGGTTCCTACTCGAAACTACTAAATTATATTTTAGTTTCTAGTTTCAATAGTAATTAGTTACATATTAACCAAATTGGTTTCCGGTTACTACTCGAAACCAAATTAGTTTCGACTCGAAACTATCATGGTATCAATTTAGTTTTTCTAGTTTCCATAGAAATCGGTTACAAAGATTGGTTAACCAATTTGATTTCTACTCAAAACTACTTAATACCAGTTTGGTTTCTTTTAGCAAAATGTCTTGTATGTAAGTAAATCGCAAGAAACCACAAAGGTTTCTAGGAAACCAGTTTAGTTTATGTGTAGCAGAATGTCCTGTACGTAAGTAAATCAAAAGAAACCAAGAAGGTTTCTACGAAACCAGTTTGGTTTTCTTTCAGCAGAATGTCATATATAACTATATGTAAGTAAATCACAAGAAACCAATTTAGTTTCCTTTTAATATAATGCCATATATGCAAGTAAATCACAAGAAACTAAAAAGGTTTCCAGGAAACCAGTTTGGTTTATATGTAGCAGAATGTCCTATATGTAAGTAAATCATAGAAAATCACAAATATTTTCAGGAAACTAATTTGGTTTCCTTTTAGTAGAATGTCATGCATGTAAGTAAATCACAAGAAACCACAAAGGTTTCCTTTTAGTGGAATGCCCTATACCTAAGTAAATCACAGGAAACCACAAAAATTTCCTGGAAACTAGTTTGGTTTCCTTTTAGCAGAATGCCATATACGTAAGTAAATCATATGAAATTTTTGTGGTTTCTTGGAAACCAATTTGATTTCCTTTTACCAGAATACTATGTATGTGAGTAAATCACATGAAACTGCAACGGTTTCCTGGAAATTAGTTTGATTTCCTTTTAGCAGAATACTCTGTATGTAAATAAATCATAGGAAACCATAAAGAATTTTTGGAAATATTTTTTTTTTCTTTTTTCACAGTTTTGTTATCTCAAACCAATTTTGTTACAAGAAAGTAAAAAGAGAAAAAATGTACCAAAAAAAAAAACACTAACATGAAAATAGCAACAAAAAAAAAAACAATATTTTCCCTTTTTTCAAAGATTGAAGGAAAAAGAATTTAAAAAGAAAAAGTAAAAAAAAAAAGAGTGTAAAAGAAAAGAAAAAAGGGATAGAGGTATAGGTATGTTCAATGAAAAAATAATTAGAAAAAGGAGAAGAAAAATTAAAAAGAGAATAAAACAAAAAAAAACTGAAAGAAAATAACAAAAGAAACGATATTTTCCCTTTTCTTAAAGAGTAAAGAAAAAAAGAAATTAAAATGAGAAAGAGAAAAACAAAAAGAAAAAAAAATAGAAAGAAATATGTTTAACGAGAGAAAAAAAAGAGAGAAAAAACTTGAAAAAAGCATGAAAAAACATTTTAAAAAATTAGTCAAAAAAAAGAATAGATAGAGATACAAAATCATTTTATTGGGAATTGAACCCAGGCCACTTACAATTGCATGTGCCCCAACCTCTAAGCTAACAACATTTTTCTCAACCAAAGTTTCTCACTTTTAATAATTTATAGACATTATTCTAAAAGATTGCAGTATTTACAATTATGCCACCGCCTCTTCCTTACTCAGTTTTTAGAAAATTACCTCTTTAGATCGTATTAAGTTTTTAGGTTGTATTTTTGTCATTTTTTCTTAAAAAGTAGTACTAGATGTCATTTTCCCAAGAATTTATTAGACAGTATTTTTAAAGTTTTTGGATTTAAAAAAGTGGATCTTAATCTAATACCAAACGGGCCCTTGAATTTTCAATCGAAGACGGAAAGGACGTAACAAGAAGTTTGGAAGTTCAGAGCTCCGAGAGAAAATTTACGGGAATTGGAAAAATAATAGGTTTCTATATGGCATGTGATTGGCATTTTTAGAAAGTGGGAGAGTCAAAAAGGTGATGGCAGTATTGTAATTTAAGTCATCAATTTTGAAAAGAGTTTATCTATTAAAAAATACAACTTTTTATTGAAAATGCTGATTGAGTTAGTGCTTGGGTCTTATTTTATCATCCTTCCCTATCAGAGTTCAAACTCTAGCAGACTAGCTTTTCCACCTTTTTCTTTTCTTTTTCTTTTTTTTTTATTTTAGTATTTTCTTTTCATTTTCATTTTCTCTTTTTTTTTTCATTTTATTTTCCATTGAACTTTCCTTTCCCTCTTTATTTTGCTAAATTATTTTTCTCTTTTTCTTTTTTTCTTTTTTGCTTTTTTTTTTGGTAACCATTAGCCAATCTAGTTCCTAGTTACTAATATTGTTACTAGTTACTCATAACTAGTCTAGTGATCGGTAATCAATCTGATTAATGTTTACTAGTTTCTATGATTATTGGTTACTAGTTTCTATGATTATTGGTTACTAGTTTCTTTAGTCATTACTAACTAATTCAATTAAAATTGTAATTCATTTTAGTTACTCTTTACTAGAAACTAATATAGTTGCTAGTTACTCATCTAGTTACTAATTATTGTTTATTAGTTGTTGACACCAAAAGTTGGTATAACAACGGGGTTGGTGATTTTTCTTGGAAATAGAGAATAGTAAAGAAAATAATTAAGACAATAAAGAACACATCGATTTTTAGAGTGGTTCAGCCTTTCGAACAAAGTGCCTACGTCCACTATAGCCAGTGTTATTTTCTCAGTATACTGGATGCAGGAGAGTTTTCAGTTAGGGTCCCCTTTCTCTGCTCATAAGCTTTGTATTTATAGGTCTGAGGAGATATGTTCTTGTTACAAAATGATATCTTTTTAAGATATCAAAAAGATTACAAAAAGATTACATTGAATACGAATTTGAATTCGTATTTATCTCCCCCAAAATCTAATAAAATCTCTCTTAAATACCAAATTCAATTCCTAATATCTTGAAAACATGAATTTTGGATGGAGGAAATCTCGGGATCACAATCTGTGGATTTGATGTATAACAATTACCCTCCGGTTCTTGGTGTCACTTTGTGCAGCAAGAATCTTTTTGCTTTCTCGATCTACTCAGATTGCTTCTTCTTGTGAGGCGAAGGAAGGTGTCGAACCACCACTCCTTTGTCCGCTTATATTTGTTGCGAGCTGAAAATGGGAGTCAAGTTAGGAGGTCGAATATTTTCACTGAATTGATTTTTTTCGCGAATGTCTTATTCGTCGAATTTCTTCCAACATTGCTCGCATTATGCTTAAGAAAACTGTACTTCCCTTCGCGTTACGAGCAGCTTGGTTTTTACATACACTTGAAGAAAATGTTTATCCTTCATAGTATAAAACAAGCAGTTTAACTTAGCCACAATTTTATTTTAAAATTGCTTCATTTAAGCATAAGACCTTCAATTTCTCTCTGAGGACTTAATCTTGTTCTAGTACTTGTCATGATCTGCGAACATGATCCAACTACCTCGATCACAGTAGTTTTTGAATCTAGAATTCTTCGAGTACCCGAACACTTGATTGCTCGAACATGCGAGCATTCGAACACTCAAACCTCGAACACTCGATCATTTAGACTTCAAACTGTAGTACTAGAACGCAATTATCTATGTTTCACTACATATTATGCCCCACTAGTCTTGAGGTGACAAAGTAACATGAAACTAAATATTGAAGGAATTTTACTTAAGACAAATTCAAAAAATGAACTTATCATTGTTCGAGTAGAATTGATATAATAAGAAGGAAAAAATAGATAGGACTTATTGGTAATATTTCCTAAGGTATTCAGCATTCCAAGCTCGGGGTAGCTCGTGCCCGTTCATTCGAGCAAGCTTGTAGGTTCCAGGAAGAATCTCTTTGGCGATCTTGTAAGGTCCTTCCCAATTTGGGCCGAGGGCTCCAGCTCCTCATTCTTGGGTATTGGGCATTACCCTTCGTAGGATCAGGTCGCCTTTTTTGAACCGTTTCTTTCGGACTTGCGAGTTGTAATACCGAGCTACCCTCTGCTGATATACTGCGATCCGTATTTGTGCCTGTTCGTGTTTTTCCTCCAGGAGGTCTAGATTTGCTTGTAGGGGTTCGTGGTTTGTTTCCTGGTTGTAGGCTTCTACTCTTTGAGTTTCTACTTTTAAGTTCAACTAGTATCATCGCTTCTGCTCCATATATCATTGAGAATGGAGTTTCATTTGTCATAGTTCGAGTAGTTGTTTTGTAAGCCCAAAGTACTTTAGGGAGCTCGTCGACCCAAGCCCCTTTAAGTTTTTTGAGCTTAGTTTTTAGATTTTGCTTAAGTATTTTGTTGATTGCTTCGACTTGACCATTGCTTTGAGGATGAACAACAGCGGCAAAGCTCTTTGAAATACTATATTGTTCGCAGAATTTTTTCATTTCATTATTCTCGAACTACATGCCATTGTCTGACATGATTTTCTTTGAAACTTCAAAACTGTATATAATGGATTTTGCAACGAATCCAACGATCTTACTCGAGGTGATGGACGAATGACACCGAGACGGACACTAATGACACGGAACATCAGGTAATGAATTTATTTATTACAAAAATTCATATATCAAAGAAAAAATATTATTCTTTATCTTAATCATAATCTAACATATCTTATTTAATTATAGGAGCGAAAAATTACAAATCACTATATAGGGAGAAACAACAAAAATATTTAATACAAATATTGTAAAAACTAAGGAAGAATATATTATAACTATCTTTACATCTATATATCTGTCAACATTCCTATAATATCTAGTATAAAAGGAAGGAAATTGATATAATAAAATTTAGTTAAATATTGGTAGGTATTAGTAAAGAGATAAAATTGTGATTAATGATACCTGATAAAATATCGTGAATATCTATCCTTGAAGTTAATTAGTTAAAATCTACAAAATAAAATATGTGCATCAGAATGTTTATTGTTGAGGTTGTTATTGGAGTGAATGATTTACTTTGGCAAATTGTAGCATCGTAATGTGAGGAACGATTCTTTATTTTGGCTTGCATGGTGCTATATTGAAATTGCTAATTTGATAGACCCCTCCTTCGGGTATTTGGTATGAGATCTCCTCCTCGACTAGTTAGAAGCGATCCAATCAACTCAATTCCCCAGACTGCAAAAAGCCATAGAGAATTCATTGTGGTTAACTCGGTTAGTGGTGCTTTCTGAAAATGGGAGAAACGGTGACATTTGTCGCATTTTTGCACATACTCCATCGCATCTTTTCTCATCGTTGGCCAGTAATATCCTTAAAGCACGACTTTTCTTGCCAATGACTGCCCCCCAGAATGGTTACCGCACACCCCCTCGTGGATTTCTCTAAGAATCTTGAGTGCTTCTTCATCGTTTACACAACGAAGTAGTGGGACCGAGAAGCCTCGTCGATATAGTTTTTTATCGAGCAAAATATATCGAGCAGCTCGATACTTCATCTTTCAGGCTTCTTCTTTTCCTGCGGGCAGTTCGCTATCCTTTAAATACGAGTAGATAGGGTTTATCCAAGATATCTTTTTATTGAGCACAAGCACGGACTTTTTCTCTTCAATGCTCGGGGTCTCCAGGAATTCTACAGGGATTACATCAAGCAGGTCTGTATCCTTTGTTGATGCGAGCTTCGATAAGGTGTCTGCATTAGTGTTTTGTGCTCGTAGGATCTGGTGAACTTTGGCTTTCGTAAATTGTGCAAGGAGTTCTCGGGATTTTGCTAAGTAGGACACCATCTTGGTACCACGAGTTTGACACTCCTCATTTATTTGTCTGACGATCAGTTGTGAATCACTGTAGATTGTAATGAAATCGACCTTCATTTCTCTTGCTAACCTTAGACCAGCAAACAATGCTTCGTATTCGGCCTCATTGTTCGAAGACTTGAACCCGAAGCGAAGAGCGCACTGAATCTTATGCCTGTCTAGGCTGATTAATATTAACCCTGCTCCCGATCCTTGCTCGTTTGACGAACCGTCTACGAACAACTTCCACATAGCTATGTTCTCAGCATCAATTGGCACGGTCTCCTCTGGACGATATATAAATTTAGCTACGAAATCAGCCATAGCTTGTCCCTTGATGGAAGTTCGGGGGAACAAACTTTATATCGAACTGGCTAAGTTCGATCGTCCATTTGAGGAGACGACCTGAAGTCTCAGGCTTTTGGAGGACTTGCTTCAAAGGGAAGTTAGTTAATACGTGGATGGGGTGACTATGAAAGTACGGCCTTAGCTTTCTTGATCTCATAACCAAGGCATAAGCGAGCTTCTCTATCTCTGGGTAACAAAGTTCAGCTTCGAGCAGTCTCTTACTCGTATAGTAGACAATATATTGCACTCCGTCTTCTTCTCACATTAATGCTGAACTGATCGCATGTTCGAAACAGCGAGGTACATGAAAAGCACCTCATTATCCACTGGTTTGGAGAGTAAATGAGGTTTACTAAGATGAAGCTTCAGTTGCTGGAAGGCTTGCTCGCACTTCTCAGTCCATTCGAACTTTTTAGCTCCTCGTAGTGCATCAAAGAAAGGAACGCACTTGTCGGTGGCTCGCGAAATAAATCTACTGAGAGCTGCCATTCTCCCGGTTAGGCTTTGTACTTCTTTGGGCTTGCAAGGGGACTCCATGTCGAGCAGTGCCTGAAATTTCTCGGGATTGGCTTCGATTCCTCGCTCATTCACCATAAATCCCAAAAATTTTCCCGAAGCGACTCCGAAGGCGCACTTCAGAGGATTGAGCTTCATGCGATAATGCCTCAGAATTTCGAACATCTCCTCGAGATGCCCGATATGATCAACTGCTTTCTTCGATTTTACAAGCATGTCGTCACAAGCATGTCGTCCACGTAGACCTCCATTAATATTCCAATCTGATCGACGAACATTTTGTTTACCAATCACTGGTAGGTTGCACCAGCATTCTTCAGGCCAAAAGACATGACCTTGTAATAGTAAAGTCCTCGATCCATTATGAACGATGTATGTTCCTCATCTGGCCCGTACATCGTGAGCTGGTTATAGCCTGAGTAGGCATCCATGAAGCATAGCAGCTCGTGACCAGAAGTCGCATCAATGAGCTGATCAATTCGAGGAAGAGGAAAGCTATCCTTTGGGCAAGCTTTGTTCAAATTAGTGAAAATGACGCACGTTCTGTACTTGCTTATAGGTTTTTTTACGAGGACTGGGTTCGACAGCCAGCTCGGGTAGAATGATTACCGAATAAAACCATTCTTCTCCAGTTTGTCGACCTCTTCTTTGAGAGCTGCATATTTTTCTGGATCAAAAGCTCTCCTCTTTTACTAGACTGGCTTGAAGTCTAGGTCGATGTTAAGCCTATGACTAATGATAATCGAGTCGATCTCCGATATGTCCGCATGGTTCCAGGCGAAGACATCCAGACTGTCTTTGAGGAATGTTTCGAGCTTTCCTCGTAGTTCGTCGGTGAGATTCTTGCCAATTTTCAGCGTTTTTGACTTGTCGCACTTGTCCACTGGGAGTTCTGCGAGCTCTTCCACAGGTCTATTTTTCTTCTCCTCGTCGATCACACGAAGATCCAAGTTCTCATTAATCGGCCCCGAACTCACGAACCGCAGCTCGCACATCTGGACCTTCTCAATCTTTTTCTCTGCAGTCCTGATGGACTGGTTATAGCACTCGCGAGCTTCGTGTTGCTCACCTCACAGAACTCTGACTCCTTTAAGAGTTGGAAACTTCATCGCTAGGTGATAAATCGAAGTGATCACCTTTAGCTCTTGGAGAGATGCTCTACCGAGTACTGCGTTGAAGGCCGTTGGGCAATCTACCACGAGGAAGTCGGCCATAACGGTTGTTTGCGGAGGTCACGCTCCCACAGTAAGTGCGAGTTGAATCACGCCCAAGGGCAAGACACTATCACTGGTAAAGCCGTAGAGTTTGGCTGTGGTTGGCTTCAGGTGTTGTACTCCCAAACCCATCTTCTCAAGGGCGCTTAGATAGAGAATGTCCACCGAACTCCCATTATCAATTAGGGTTCGGTGGACTAGTATGTTGTCGATCTGAACAGTCATGACCAGGGAGTCATTGTATGGATAATGAACTCTGCGAGCATCCTCTTCCGTAAAAGTGATCGGCTCATTCTTTCTACGGAAGCTCTTCATCAGATGGTCTTCGAGGTGGTGGACGTTCGTCATTGGAGCTTCCCGAGCTTCATGAACATAGTTCTTCTGGCTCGTCCTCGAACTTCCTGCGACATGAGGTCCCCCGAAAATGGTTTGGATTTCTCTTCGAATAAAATTATCACGAGCTGGGGAGCCTGCTCTCCTTTCACCATCCTCCCGTCGATCGTAGTCTCTCCTCCTTTGATACCTTCCGAGGTATCCTTGTTCGATCAACTCCTCGATCTCATCTTTCAGGTCGTAACAATCATTGGTGTCATGACCGTTATCACGATGGAATCGGCAGTACTTGTTCTGGTCTCTCCTCGTACCTTTTCCTTTAATAGGAGGAGGTCGTCTGTATGGAACTCTGTCCTCGGTAGCCATCAACACGTTCTCCCTACTATCAGTGAGCTCGGTGTAATAGGTGAACTTAGGTAAGCGACGGTACCTCTTATCCTCTGCTCGATGTTTCTTCTCATCTTTTTTCGAAGAAGATGCAGCCTGCTCACCGTTGCCTTTCCTCTTCTTTTTGTTTCTTTTTTTGTCGGATTCGTTGCCTTTCTGATGATCTGCTGATTCCTCTGCGTTCCCAACCTGCATATATTTTTTAGCTCTCTGGTAGAAATCTTCTACGTCAGTGCAGTGGACTTCCAGGAGATTTCTCTAAAGAGGCGTCTGGGGGCGGACTCCTCCCGCCAGAGCCATCAAGAGTCCTTCTTCCGGTGCCTTGGTCACTTTAGCGGCTTTTTCATTGAACCGCTTCAGATAGGAATGGAGGCTCTTATTTTCTCTTTGCTTGGCATTGGCTAATGCCAAGCAGGGAGTAGCGTAGGCCCTGGAGGCCTGAAATTGGCGGACGAAGTCTTGGGAGAACTGTCACCAGGAGGTTATTGATCCCTCCAGCTTATTTTTAAACCACTTTTTCGCTCTTTTTGTGAGTGTGACGGCGAAGCATCAGCACCGGGCTAGTGGTTGTACTCGGTTTAGATCCATGAGATCATTGAACGAGTCTAAGTAGTCGCGAGGGTCTGTCTTTCCCTCGTAGGCAGCAATGATTGGCATCTTGAAGCTATCGGGTAAGGGGGCGTTCTGAATCTCAAGTGAAAAGGGCGAGTATTCTCTTTCTACTTGATACTCCTCCCATGCAGTCAGGCGATTTAGCTCGTTTCTCATACGAGCTACTTCTTGAGCGAGCTGATCATCGACTGGGACTGAAGCAGTCAAACCTCTGCTGGTCGCAGTCTGTGATGTGCTCGCTCTTCGCTGGTTCAAGCGATCACGGAGGTCGCATCCTTGTTCTCGATCTAAGTCTCCTGCTGCTCGGCCAACTCTCTCGAACACACTACCTGTGGCCTGCGACCTTACAGCTTCAAGTCGTTAACCCACTCGAGCATTTTCCCGAGGTGGTCTTAAGGGGAGATCTCCTATTTTTTCCCTCAGCCTGATCTGGATGGCCTCAGGAGCATCTCTGCGATCACGAGCTCTCGAACTCTGTAGCACACGAACTCTTGAACTCATGGAATGGGACTCTTCGTGATCTCGTTATCTGGCGAGCTGATCGCAACCTCGAACATGGTCGTGTTGTTCAGCTGCTCGTACCGTAATTCATGGCTTCTCATTCTGAGGCTGGTTTCCAGCCAACCACTCCAAGAGATTTTGGATCGAGTTGACAGTAGCTCACACCTTGTCCAAAGTCTCTTTTTGTTGAAATTGTCTGGCCTATAACTCGGCCATCTCCGCAACTCGATCGGCATCACTCATGGGCTCTTTTTCAGGTCACTTCCTGGCTTCACCCTGAATTGTGCCGATAGTATCACAGCTCCGTACAATTTCTGGGCGGTTGTTTGTCGTGGCAGCAGCCTCAGATCACATCGGCAGGTCTCTGGTACGGATAGGTTGAGATTTGATAGCGGCAGCGTCTCCAGTTTGAGAATTTTGGCGTCTTGTCATCTCCATATTTTTGGATTCGAGAAAACTGAAAAAATGGTGATTTTGGCTGGATATTTTTACTGAAGGCCCTTCTTCTAGCACCAAATTATTGATACCAAAAGTTGGTATAACAACGGGGTTGGTGATTTTTCTTGGAAAGTGAGAATAGTAAAGAAAATAATTAAGACAATAAAGAACACAAGTAATTTTTAGAGTGGTTCAGCCTTTCAAATAAAGTGCCTACGTCCACTATAGCCAGTGTTATTTTCTTAGTATACTGGATACAGGAAAGCTTTTAGTTAGGGTCCTTTTTCTCTGCTTATGAGCCTTGTATTTATAGACATGAGGAGATAGGTTCGTGTTACAAAATGAGATCGTTTTAAGATATCAAAAAGATTATATTGAATACGAATTTGAATTCGTATTTATCTCCCCCAAAATCTAATAAAATCTCCCTTAAATTCCAAATCCAATTCTTAATATCTTGAAAACTTGAATTTTGGATGGAGGAAATCTCGGGATCACAATCTATGGATTTGATATATAACACTAGTTTATCTTGTTATTGGTTGATTAGTAACTAATTTGGTTAATAGTTTCCTAGTTACGACTAAACTAATTACATTATTGATTACTGATTGTAACTAATCTAGTTATTATTTTCTACATGTGGCCACTTATAAGACTGGTAGTTAGTTTATAGACTGATGGCTAGTTATAAGACTGGTAGCCAATCTAGTTAATGGTTACTAATTTTTGATTACTATAATTACTAGTAACCTTGGTTACTGGTTACTAGTTACTAGTTTCTCTAGTTACTGGTAGCCAGACTACTTGCTAATTTCTCTAGTTATTAGTGACCAGTTACCAATCTAGTTACTACTAATTTATTAGTTACAGGTTAGATAACCAGTTACTAATTTAGTTATTATTAACTAATATTATTACTAGTAACTAGTTACTAGTAACAACCGATGACAGGTTACCAATTTAGTTATTAGAAACAATTAAATGATAACCAACTACTACTAGAAAATAAGAAAAAAAAAACCTAAAAAATAGAGGGAAAAAAGTTAAAAACTAATCTGATTTCTTGTTGAAAGTAACAAATAACTGGTAACAAAAAACTTATTACTTAATATCACAAAAAAAAACTGTTAAATCAGGCTCTCTTTGTATTATCTAAATCTACTTAATTTGTTGTTATTGATTTAAAAAAAATATATAAATAAAAAAAATGAACCAAGAAAAAGAGATGTGGTTTCTTGTTAAAAGAAACCAGTAATTGGTAACTAGAAACCCGTTACTCAAGATCACAAAAAAAAAATCCGAAAAATCAGTAACTTGTAATCCTTTATAGGTACATTTGTAAAATCAGGCTATTTTATGTCATCTAATTATGCTTTTGTTGTTATTGATTTTTTTATTAAAAAATACTTAAACAAAAAAAGGGATATGGTTTCTTGTTAAATGTAACCAGTAATTGGTAACAGGTAATTGAAAACCAGTTACTCAAGATCACAAAAGTAAATCTGCTAAACCAATAACTGATAATCCTATATAAGTTACATCTATAAAATCATGCTCTCTTTGTGTCATCTAAATATGCTTTTGTTATTATTTATTTTTCAAAAAAAGAAAAAATGAACCAAGAAAGGGGGATCAGGTTTCTTATTTAATGTAACCAGTAACTAGTAATTGGTAATTGGAAACCTATTAATGAAGATCACAAAAAATTTTGGAAAATCAGTTTTCGGTAACTGTTACATTAACTGTAAGTATCATTTATTCATCACATAAGTAACTTGTATATATAATTAGATTTGTTTAGTTTGAAAGTAATGATCAATTTCAATATTGATTATGTAGTATACCATATTATTTCAACATTGCAAGCTATAGGACTTGAAGTATATAAAATAATGCTAAATACGTCGGTCTCATATTTAAGCTAAATTATATGTGTGTATATATATTTTGTAACTTATTTACAAAAATATATGCAGTTTTTTAGATAAAGAATGATAATATGCGATTACAATATAGAAAATATTCTTTTATTATCCTAAACAACACCCACATCTTTATCTATTTAGATGAGATAACTTAGCTGCCACTTTTTGAGATAATGGATTTTTTTTTTGGAATGTTGGTAGCCATAACTTAGGATGGCGAGAATTGTCTAACTAGAATAAGAAATTATGGGATTTATCTGTATAGATGAGAGAACTTACTCATTTATTTGAAATTCACAGTAATTGACTAGATAAGCTGCATTGCAGACAAAGTTTTCTTGTACGGAACCATACCCTTAGAAGAAGATGGAAGTAGAAGAAGAAAAAAATGGGCTAACGGGCCTTACAACGTGGCGGTTTTTAAAAAAAAAATGGTATTTTCATAAATAAAACTGTATGACAATAATAAAAACACAACACTATCGTATATATCTAATACTTTGCATGAAATACCGTGTTTTCCCTAATTTTTCACATGTTGGTAGCCATAACTTAGGATGGCGAGAATTGCCTAACTAGAATAAGAAATTATGGGATTTATCTGTATAGATGAGAGAACTTACTCCTTTATTTGAAATTCACAGCAATTGACTAGATAAGCTATGTTACAGACAAAGGTTTCCTTGTATTGAACCATGCCCTTAGAAGAAGATGGAAGCAGAAGAAGAAAAAAAAGGGCTAAAGGGCCTTACAACATGGTAGTTTTTTTTAAAAAAAAATAGCATTTTCATAAATAAAATTGTATGACAATAACAAAAACCCAACACCATCGTATATATCTAATACTTTTCATGAAATACCGTGTTTTTCCTAATTTTCATAAAATTAAAACCATAGTTCTGAGCTTATACCATGAAACAAGTTCCTGACTTCCAATTTTCTTGGTAATAAAAGTCCATCCCATACCACCCTTGCATATCAATTTCTTCAAAGTTGGAAGATTTAAAGAAGGTGGGATGGTATGGGGATAGCAAAGGGCAGGTGATGCCTCTGCTGCCCCCAGCCCTAGCAAAGAAAACCCACCCCTTCCCCGCCCCATTTCCTTGTTTAATGGGATGTGAAGCGGGGACATGCATTGCCCTATAAAGATGTTCAATTCCATACACAAGTTCAAGCAAAACGGACACACAAACACACACAAGAGCATACAATCTCTGGCCTCTCTCTTTCTCTGCATGAACGAAACAACATAGTTTTGCTCTAATTCACCCAATTTTTTATGCTAATTCACTTTGTATGTGTTCATCTAAACCCAGACTGTAACATATCTATATATTGTTTTTTCTTTTTTGGGAATTCAAGCAAGTCAAAAATTACATAAAAATCAATTTATTATTTTTTAAGACAATAGAAAAACTGTATTCAATATAAGAAAATCAAGGCTTGCACCCAAAAAACAAAAAACAAAAACAAACAAACGATGATGTGAAGCATAAACTAAACAATTTGGGGAGCAAGAAAAAAAAGAAGAAAATAGAAAAGAAATTTTAAAAGCATGAAACCTACTTATCTGCAACTTTCATTTCGTCTGAAAGTAGAGAGGCCGAGAACAGGGAGGGGGTGACGGATTAGGGTTTTAATTATTAATTCCTTTTGACGTTTCTAGAGATGTCAATATGGGCTGGACTTTGTGTGCCGGCCCACATTCTGAAGAAAAAGCACGGTACCAGTCCAGAGTTACATATAGTAGGGGCCGGGCCGGGCCTCAGTCATAGGCCAACGGGCTCGCCCGGCTTGGCCCACATTTAGTCATTCTATATATAATTTTAAATATATTTTTTAGTTAAAATTTTAAAAAAACTTATTTAGATAATTTTATTTATATGCTTTTAATGTTATTGATTTACTTATTTTTGTTTATTTTCAATTTATTCAAATTTTAAAAGAATATAAATGAGTTTTAGGCCCATATTTGATATTTTAAAATAAAAAATAATAACGAAATTAGGCCCGCATTGTGGCCTATATTCGGGCCGCATAGGCATAACTCACTTAAGCGCAGCACACTTAGGCCCGCATAAAATATGGGCTAGGCCTGTGGCCATGCCAGGCCCCTTAATAAGAATATGAGTCAGGCCAGGCCAGGCCAGGCTTAGGCACGGTACAAAGCCCATATAGACTTATCAAATGTGGGCCGCCTAGCCCACTTTACATCTCTAGATATTTATGAATTTTCAAAAGAGAATTTGCAACTTCCTATTAAGAGTTAAGAGAAAATAAAAATCTAGGCTATTGTTAAATCTATTTACAAAATTATTGTGGAGCTAGGCTCTGTTTGGAACCATTATGTTGGATAACTGAACAAAAAATTGTGAGGAAAAAGTCATGAAAAAAAATATATATTTTTCCTAAAAGTTTGTAGAACTTTATTTTTCCCAATTGTTAATTGGGCATTAGGGGTGCAAATTTGCGTGAATTTCATACACGTATTAATTTGCAGATACTTCAATTGTCAGGTTATTAACTTGTAAAATTCAAAAATAAGGGTATTATTTTTAGATATTCAAAAATAGAGATATTAATTTGTAGAAATTTAAAAATAAGGGTATTAATATGTAGGAATTCAAAAGTCATGATATTTTTTGCAAAAAAATTAAAAGTCAGGATATTTGTATGTCATTAACCCTTTCTTCTTCTTTTTTTTTTCATTTTTTTTTTTTTTATGTTTTCCTTGTTTTGTGTTTCTTTGTGAATCTTGTTATAAATTTCATCAGCTCAGTTTTTCTTACTTGCTTTAACCACTAATTCGTCCTGGCCATTTATTCATCTTTGATCTAATGGTTGATAATAGTCTAGCTTTTCTCTGCTTGAATAACACGTGTTTTTAGCATTGCTGACATGTGTTTTTTTGTCTCTCCAGTCAGTTCCACTCTTTCGATCTCTCTCTTATACCTTCTGTTCTTTTCCTCTGTATCTTCCTTACACTACTCTTGTTTCCTTCCTCTTAGTCTGATGATCCAAAGACATAATTCATCATTCTCAATTTCTCATGTCTCTTTACTGTTCATTTAGCTTTTTTCCTCAAACAGCTATATCCCTCGCACAATAAGAAGAACTACCAGCTTTTTCCATTATAGGAAATGCACAAATTTTCTCTGATTAAATCCTAATCAATTTCAACTATTATTTATATAAGAATTTGGATTCTATTTTGCATTTCCTCTATTATTTATCTTTTTCTTTTCCTTATTCCAAAAGGGTTATGAACTGTTGAATAGACAAAAAAAAAAAGTCCATGTTTCCTTCTCTGTCTTCTTCCCTGTTTCTAGGGAATTTGTTTCTCCTTATTTTGAGGAGAATATTTGTAAGCTGCCACAACTCTCCTATGTTTTTACACAATATGAATGAAAAAATGTAGCTTATTTATTTTTTTGCATGGTATCAGAGTCGGAATATCCAGGAAAAATGACCACCGCCGGACCACCTCCTCTGTTTCTCCTCAACCGGATCAAAACCGAAACACCCAAAAAACACCGGACCAAAAACGACCACCACCGAAACACCCACAGCTGCAAACACGCAAGGTGCTGAATCATCCACCGTCGAGCACCTCCTTCGATGAGTTCCACCGTCGAGCTCTACTGCTTCAACTGCCTGAGATGCTGAGCTCAGCTCCGTGCCGATGACGCTGCAATCCTGTGCCAGCTCGACGAAACTAGTCAACGCCGTCCCTCGGCGAGCCCCAGCGCCGAGCACCGTGCGACTTCCACCGCGCCACCCCGTGAGGAGGACACCAGCCACCACTAAGGTTCTTCGTCAACGTATTCTCCCCTAACCTATATATTTATATATGTCTCTATATATCTTATTTGTTTAATACATTAGTTATATATATAGTTATTAGTTTAGTTAGTAAAAATATATATATATTATCTTTTTTTTTAAAAAGGGTCTTTTACCTGATTAACCGTGCCTCTTATGTAAAAATATCTGTACATATATATATATTTTTTAAAAGAAGGGGTGATGGTCCTATAAATTTTACCCGTATTTCCTTTATATTGTTAGCTTTTTATTTCCTTTGTATTGTTAGTTTATTATTAAAAAAAAAAGAAAAAAAAAAGGTATTTATCAAAAATGCTCAAAAAAAAGGGAAAAAGAGAAAAAAAATTAAATCATCAGGGGTCAAATTTATTCCCTTTGTAGTCCAATCTGAGAGAGTATTTAATATGAGAATCACTCTTACAGAGACGAATTACGATAGATGGTCTCAGTTGATGGAAATGCATATTGCCGAAAGAGACAAGATCTCCTATATTTGTAGCAAAATTAAGCCACCTACGGAATCAGATGAAGGCTACGAAAAGTGGTATGCTGAAAATCAAAAAGTCAAACGGTGGCTACTAATATCCATGTTACCAGAAATTATGAGATGTATTTACGTTTACCCACCGCCTATGATATTTGGGATGCTTTGTCCAAAGCATTCTACGATGGAAGTGATGAATTACAAGTGTTTACTCTGAATTAGAAGACATTCTCAGTAAAACAAAAGGGAAAATTACTCTCTCTATATTATGGAGAGTTGACTGAAATTTTCTAAGAATTAGACCATCGTGATAGGATAGTTATGAAGGATCCAGATGATGTCAAAACATATCGTAAGATCATTGAATAACAATGAGTTCACATATTCCTTGTCGGCTTAGATTAGGGCTGGCAATTTTCTATACGACACGACGATACGACTCGAAAACGACACGAAATAAACGGGTTTGGGTGACCCATTTAATTTTCGTGTCAATTTCGGGTTGACACGTGTAACACGTATAATAAACGGGTGGGTTTCGGGTCAACCCGCTTAACCCAAAAATGACCCGTGTAACCCGTTTAATTAAACGTATCGTTTTCGTGTCATTTTCGTGTCGTATCAACACGACACTAATACGACACATTTATTAATATTTTAATATATTAAACGTGATTTTAATTAATTCTAAGCATATTTATAGGAGTAAAATTAAATTAAGTAGTTATAATCGTGTTAAATTAGAATAATCGTGTCAATTTTGAATAATCGTGTCAAACGGGTCATAATATGACACATGACACGTTTATTAAACGGGTTACACGTGTCGTGTCGTATTACACGTATATTAATCGTGTCGTGTTCGGGTTTAAATTTTTGACACGTTTATTAATCGTGTCATATTCGGGTTAGGTGTTATCGTGTCGTGTCGTAATCGTGTCGACCCGAACACGACACGATAACACGAATTGCCAGCCCTAGCTTAGATAATGTTTTTGACTAAATTTGTGGAGAGATTCTACGCAAAGAACTAGTTCCAAATTTAGAAGAGTGCTATTTTTTGGTTCACCGTGAAGAAATACGATGCACCATATTAAACAAGGAGGTAGTACCACCAGAATTTTCAGTATTGATGATTCAAAATAGATCCAATCAAAAATAACTTTCTCAAAATCAACAATCAAGATCTGACAAGTTCAATCACAAATGCACTCATTGTCACAAAATTGGTCATACAAAAAACCGATGTTTTGAACTAGTTGGGTATCTAAAATGGTGAGACCATAATCGTGATCCACGGACAAAGAATTCCAAAGAGACTTCTACTACTGCAGTCGTCGAAATGAAGACTCAAGATGAAAAAGGCAAAGGTGTCTCAGCATTGACAACAACTGCAGATAATTTCGTGTATTATTGAATAGAATTAAAGCCTATGTCGTAAAGCTCATGATAGTGTGAGCTTGACATGTGAAGGTTTTGAAATTGAAGCTTATGCTGTGAAGCTTATGATGGTGTAAGCCTGGTATGTGAAGCTTTCGAAATATGTTGTAGTGCCGTGAAGCTCATATGAATTTGAGCCTATCATGTAAAATTCTATAAATCAATCTGCTCTGAAACTTATGTGAACTTGAGTCTGGCATGAGCGATTTCCAAAGTTGTTTTATATACTCGTGCAAGCTGGTATGTACCAACTTGAGGGGAAGTATTGAATAGACAAGAAAAATGTCCATGTTTCCTTTCCTGTCTTCTTCCTTATTTCTAGGGAATTTGTTTCTCCTTATTTTGAGGAGAATGTTTGTAGGCTGCCACAACTCTCCTATATATACCTTGTATGTGTTTTTATACAATATGAATGAAAAATATGTAGCTTATTTATTTTCTATATGAACTTCAGACAATTTGGAGATTGCTTATCTCTCTGTTTTCCCTTCATCTGTTGTTTCATTTTCCTCTAATTTCTTTCTTAGATCTTATTTTAATCTCAAAATAAAGAACACATAATTTAATTTTAGCTTTAAAATTTACGACAAGAAAAACTTATGAAATTTTTAATAATCTGTAACATTAATGCAAACAAATCCATCTACAAATTACAGAAAAGTACTTATACGAGAGAGATGATTTAAAGAAGAAACCCAAAAATTAAAGAAAGGATCCATTATCGCGGTGGCATTTGACCTCGTCGCCGCCGGCAATGGTCGTTGATGACTTTAGTTGCCGATGCCGTCGGTAGTCTATGTCAGTGTCACCATAGAGTGGGTCAGATTGGTGAGATATCGTGACGATGAATCAGTGGTGCAAGTGTGAGAGGCGGGACTGGCTTTCCTAGTAATATGAAATCCACCCATTTCTACGGGTCTCAGATTATCCCACCTTTTAAAAAAATGAACCCCATGTCATTCACTTTCCTATGAATGAAAAATGACAAGTACTTATAACAACAAGGGAAAATTAGACATTATACGGTAATTTAGAAAAATATTTGAAAAATATGGTGGCTTAAGTTTTTTTAATGTGCGGTACGGTTTTTATTAGATAAATATTAAATTTTAAAAAATATTTAAAAAAATACCATTTTTAAAATAGTAACTAGTTTCTGGAAACTGATAACTAGTAACCAAATGTATTTATAATTGGTATATAAATGGTAACCAGTAACCAGTTTTCAGAAACCGGTAACTAGTAACTATTCTAAGAATGGTAATTTTCTAAATTTTTTTAAAAAATGATATTTTTCTAATAAAAATTGTACGAAAATTGGAAAAGAGTATGACTTCCGTATTTTTGGAATTCTTTTCGGTGTTCACATGTAAAAATGTTAGAAACCTAACACAATCGTGTAGATTACCATTCCCATCCTAACATCAAACAGCCCGTAAGGCCAACGCCCCAGCCCAACAATCCCTCACTCACTTTAGAAGCCCAAAAGGCCCTAGAGTTACTCTATCATCTCATTTCATTTTCGCCCAACACCCGCAGAACAGCCTCCACCGTCCACCCTCTCCCCGTCTCTCTCAACACGAGAAACATTCCTCAATCTCGCCGCCGCCGCCGCCGCCGCCGTCTCGCTCCCCGACGCTCTCTCCAGCTCTCTCTAGCTCCCCGACGGTCGACGTCTCTCCAGCCTGGCCAGTCGCCCCGACGCTTGCGGCCCTCTCTCCCTTCAACGCTCTCACTCTCTCTCTCCATCTCAGTGCGTCTCTCTCTCTCTCTCTCACTCTCTTCATTATTACTGTATTTTCCGACATTTTGATGGATTTCCCTGGTTTCTTACGTTCTTAATGTTGCTTTTTTTTTTTCTTTTTTTTTTTTTTCCTTTTTAAAATAAATTATGGGTTGATTAATTTGTCCACTAATAAACATTTACATACTAATAAATAGTCAGAGACTCAGATTTACGAAAGATGAAAGGCAATTTTAGGCACTTTGAAAATAATTAGAGTAAACATCTTTAATGTGTCTCAGTGCTATTATCTATAGGACTCAAGAAAAATGAAATGTTGGCGGCGTCTTCTAGCTATTAACTCTAGGAAGAAAAATATGCATAAATAGTTATTATAGTTCACCAAAACATGACCGTTACATGGTGCGAATTGCGATGCACCTTAAGTTACTAATGTTTGAATATATATATATGTCTTATGTACGAATACAATCAGACGTAGTTCTGATTCTTTTGTGAGTTCCTTTTTTTTTTTCTTCCCCTCTTCTTCTTCTTTTACAAAAGTGGTATAATTATATGTGTTTTTCTATATTTTGTTTATCTGCTTTGTTTGTATTACAGACATGATAATATAGTTACTAAAATGTAGAAAACCAAAAGGGGAATTTGGATTCTATTCTTCGTTTTCTCGATGATTGATGGGTTTTGCTTGGTTGCCGAGAAACTATGTTGAATTCTTTGTTGTTGTTATCATTTTTAAATGTACTATTCGATGTTTGACCTGAAAATAGCTTGTTTGTATGATATGAATGCTTAGTTAACGTTATGTTTAATTTAGATCTTTATGTTTCTAGATTGTATTTTGGAAGTAATGTGTTATATTTCACGTTTTGGTTTTAAAAAAGCTTGATTTTTGAACCCATCCAAAAAAAAAACCCCTCAAATGGTGAGGTCCAATTTGCCAAAGTCTAAGCCCAACACTGCAAAAGCCCAATTTATAAACCATAGAAACTGGCTGGACCACACTGCAAAATGTAAATGCAGTGTGGCTGCGACCATCATAGACCGCACGATTTGGTGCACTGGCCGAACCGCAGTTGCGGTTTGGACTATAATTTGAGGTTTTACACCGGCCAACCTGGCCATGAACATGGGTAACTGACAAGACTTGTTTATATGATGCCTAACTGCAACAGTTGTTCACTTATGCAGATTGGCTTTGAGCATATATATATATATATATATAAATATAGTAAGGTTTCCAGAGCTTAATTATCAATACCAGTTTCATTTAGCAAAGTCATACGAAGCCAGGATTATTCTTTCCCAAACTATATTGGAGATTTATATCTATATTAGATATCTATGTATGGCTTGAGAGTGCAATTAAAAAAAAATTACTTATACTAATTGGCTTAAATTTCTCAGTTATTGTGAATTAGATATCTATGTTTACTCCAACTTTCCAGTATGCATTATTCTCAATGGATTGGCATGGTGTGTATGATTGCCATATAAGTGTGTATGATTTTTCGTATTGGCTCTTGTTTCTACCAATTCTTTGTCGCTTTAACTACTGCTGTATACTAAACAACAATCAAGAACTCTTGCTCACTGATTCCTCTTGACTATTTTATTATTACCAAGGATTGAAATTTTATCTAGAGGTTTTTGTTTTTACTTGTATTTATTTAGGACAATGGTGTCAAACTTAGTTTCTTGTCTTCTGGTTTCCGTATGAAAATAGAGGTATATAAAACATTTCAAGTAATGGGTCTATTCTACTCTATATGTACTTTAATTGAGGACAAATAAACTTTTCTTATATGCTGTACAGTGTATACTTCAAAATATAAAAATAAAATCATATTGAACTGAACGAAAATAGGCCTAGACAAGCAAAGTGATACAACTGCCTCTCCTTAACTCTTTCCTTCCTCCTCTCCTCTCGGCTGTCTCAGCCTCCTCTTCTTCCTCTACAACCAGCCACAGCTCTCATTTCTCTCCGATCAAGGCTCTTTTGCTTTCTCATCTATTCTTCTGTCATATTTACATAATCTCCTATTTTTGTCAGCTTCTTTTTGAGCAATTATTCTGTTTAATAGTGTTGATTTTATATGAATGATGAGATAACATTGCATTATGACTTTATGAGTTTTGTTCTGTTCCTAAAGTTCCACTCCCCACTCTCTTGTCCTGGTGATTTTCCCCCTTTATGGTCAGACTCGCGTTTTGCCGTCTTTAAAGAAATTGAATAAGGTTCATCGGTTCATTCATAACTGTTAATAGATTTTGTGTAAGCCACTGAATAGATCTCATTTTCACATATTTGGCATGTTGTGGTATTAAAATATTGGTGATGATGTTGGTGACTCATGATTGTTGATTCACCAACCTTTTGTGTAAATGCCTAAGTGAAAAACTTATACCGTTTGTATTAAGGTAGCGCAGATTTATCTTCTTCTAAGAATGGTTTTTGTTTTCCTTTGCTTGCATAATTAATTCTTTCACATATCATTTTGCCTTTAGTTTCACCATTTTCACCAAATATTTCATTACAAAACTGTTTCTCTCTCTCTCTCTCTCTCTCTCTCTCTCTCTCTTTCACACACACACACACACACCATTTTGACCAAATATTTCATTACAAAACGGTCTGTCTCTCTCTCTCTCTGAACAAGGATGGGGCCAGGAATGGGGGAGGCATTCCCCGCCTCTGCCCCATTTGCATCCGTACATATGAGTTACGAGCAGATTAAGCTTCACCTGTACATTGTATTGATTTATACTGCCAAGCATTAATTGTTGATCAGGGAGAAAATAACCCACTGATATTGTAGTCTTTCTGCGGTAAAATTATGCAATTTTTTAAAATTACATCTACTAGATTTCATTTTGTATGTGCTTGTTTTGGGATTCTTGTTTAAACAAATGTGTCCCTCTCTTTTCCTGTCTTGAGGAAGGAGTGTAGAGTAACGCCCACTTATCCTTTAGTTGAAACTCCTTATTGCAATTAAAAATGCAATATTGGAGTATGTTCTGATTTCTATTTGGCTAATTCTGTTTTTCCAAGTGCCCCTATAAATTCTCTCTGGCAATTCTTTTGAAACAGAAACTTACGGCTGTTTGGTACCACGTAATCCTTAAGTATGGACATCAAGGCTGATGGAACAAATGACTCTCTTATTTTGCTGAAGCAAGGAGCTGAAGCTGTGAGTGAAGTTACTTGATGAAATTACAAATACTTGTTTTGGGAACTATGTGAAATGAGGTCCAAATACGAGTCATGATGGCTGGCTTCTTTTTGCAGTTTCCCATGTTGCTACATTTGATTGAATATCAACATACAATTTCCCCTTTTCCTGATTCGAATCTTAGCCTTATGTTTGCAGAGAGTTTTTGAGTCAACTTTTGTGGGAAGGAGGTCAATTGTCAAGGAACGCTTCAAGAAGAAGTACAGACATCCATCTCTTGATTCAAAACTTACTCTTAGGCGCCTGAACGCAGTCAGTTTCTTTTTCCTCTTCTTTTCTCCCACTCTCAAGTGGATTCGTTTCTTTCTTATTGATCCCACAAATAATTATTGACTGTTCAGTGCTCTTCTGAAATTTTTCACAAATTAAGGGTCCATTTAGTATCCATTTTGAAACCAAGTCTAAGGTTTTTCAAATACGTGAAGATGGAAACACCAAAAGCCCTATACATTAGGCCGGTCAATTTGAAAACCGATATCTATTTGTTTTTTCTAAGTGCATAGTTCTGAAAATTAACGAACTGATCTCTTATAAATTCAAAATCTGTCATTCTAAGTTAGATCTTGAAAATAATGTTTGAAAACAAAATTTTCAAACACAAGATTTTGAGTTAGAAACCAAAGGTGCCCTAAATGTTTGTGCAGGAGGCTAGGTGCATGACAAAAGCACGGCGACTTGGGGTCTATACTCCAACATTGTTTTTTGTGGACCCTGTTCTACATACCCTCACATTTGAGTACGTGGAGGGTCCTTCAGTAAAAGATATATTGCTTGAGTTTGGATTACACGGTATTCAAGAAGAAAGGTTGGATGATATTGCAATGCAGATTGGTGATGCAATTGCCAAATTGCATGATGGTGGCCTCATTCATGGTGATTTAACCACGTCAAACATGTTAGTCAGAAGTGTTACCAATCAGCTGGTGAGTTTCTGTATCTGTATTCATTTATGAATTTGGTAGGGAACAGGAATTCTTAACATTCCTCAATATAAGGGTAAATTCTTCTTAAAATTTGCATCATAATCAGAAATCTGTTCTTTTTAGGTGCTTATTGATTTTGGTTTGAGCTTCACATCAACCCTTCCAGAAGATAAAGCTGTTGATTTGTACGTGTTGGAACGAGCCTTGCTTTCTATGCATTCTTCATGTGGGAATGTGGTAAGTCCAAGCTGTTGAATTTTTATTATACATTTATTTGTAGTTATGGGTACGTGGCCTTTTAAACTATTGTATTAGGAGCAATATTTTTGGGAAGGAAAAAATGAACCATAAAATAGATAACTTTATTTCCAGAATGTTATTCCTACTACCATTGTTGTTAAAATGGAAACTTCGTACACGTTTGCCCACTATTTTTATATTTGTGATGTGGAACAAATGTAAATGATTCTCAAATCAAAACTAAGTTGAACTAGTTTTGGCTCCTGATTGGGCCGACATTCTCGTATAGATGGAGCGAATCCTTGCTGCCTATCGGAAATCCTCGAAGCAGTGGTCGTCGACATTGAATAAGTTAGCTCAAGGTATTACAATGATCTCTTGATTAATCATAGTTTCCCCAAAAGTTGGTTTCCCAGTTTCGGTTACTAATCCGCAGCTTTATACAGTGAGACAACGAGGTCGAAAGCGTACCATGGTTGGATGAGAACCTTCAGAAACTATCTCATTCATGTTAGGGGTAAGAAAAGGTTATGTCTGTTGGTTGATTATGCTACATTTAAGCCAGTATCTGTAACTTTTCATAACGGATTTGTATAATCCAACTGGGGACCAATTTGTTCTTTATCCTTGTGCTTTCGTGCATGTATTCTTAATCCAACAGTTGATCTGTAGATTAGAGTGGAAAAAAAAGTTTATTTTTCCTTTCCAAAGACGAGTGTTCTATTAACATTGCATTCCCAGAGCAAAATCCTATTTAGCAGGAATGATGCCTAGAGGCCCCAGAGCATCAAATATTATATAAAATATGTGAAAGTATGTGACATCTCGGTATATCCGACACATGTGGTGCTTTTAACATGACCAATGCTAAGGGAGGCACTACTACTGTTCAACACTACACCCGTAAAAGGTGTATATCTTCCTCCAAAATTATACGTGCTCTTAAACCTTTATTAGGTGGAGTTTGGTTCGAAAAGAATAGGTATGAATTGACAAATAAAATCTAATTCTTATGTTTGGTCTAACATTTGAAGTAATGTAAGAATCACAATTTTATTTTTGTTTGGTAGTTGGAATCAATGTTTGAATCTTGATTATTGTGTTTGATTCGTAGTTAGAACTGTATAAAATAATAATTATCTCGACAGCTTACCTTTGTTTAATCCTTGGGACTTTATGGTGCTTTTCTTTTTTCGCCCTCTGATTATTTGCATTTATTGAAAAAGCATAATATGAGGAATAAATGTTTGGATAATTAGAATAAATCAAATAAATTATAAAAAATAAAAAAAATACCTCGTCTTCCTCCACACACGCACACGCACACACACACACACACACACTCAATCTCATTCCTTGTGTTCCTCTTCGTTCCAAAACAAAAAAATTCGATAACAGCAAACCCTAATTTTCAATTTATTGGAAACTCCCTAATTTCCGTACTATAAAATCAAAATTGTGAACAAAAGAGAATAATTTGGTAACTTTTTTCCTTATAATTCTCTGGTTTAGGAGAAACGGACGGTGTTTTGGATTCTGGCGAAGGTTATTATTGTAATGGTTATTAGGGGAATTTGATTGACTTGTATGGTGGTGGTGTGGATAGGGGTTCTCTGGAGGAGGCCCCCTCGTTTTGCTCTTCACGTATGTTTTGAGCCAAGGGAACCAGATTGAGTCCAGGCCCGCCATTTCAAGGATAAACGTCTCTTTGCCCTATTTTTTTTTTTTTTTTTCAGATTAATATAAATGTGAAAATTTTGAATTGGGTATGTGGTAAAATGTCCCATTACTTTGTTATTTTTATCATAAGATTGTTTGATCGAGTGCGGCATGGCTGCCACTGGTTATTGTTTGGACAATGCAATGAAGAAGGCTGTTTTTCTTGACAATGACATTGTGGTTCAGAAGGATTTGATTGGTCTTTTCTCCCTAGATTTAAATGGTGTGGATAGGGGTTGAGGAGTTTAATCAAGAGGAGATGCTCGGCGTGAGCATGGGTTCGGGGTCAAATCGGAGGAGGGTCGTGGGTTTGGAGTCAGATCGAAGCGAGGGCCGTGGGTTCGGCAGTTAAGTTCGCCGGAGGAAGGTGCCATAGCCACTTATCCAAGCGGTTTCTCTCTCCTCCTTTTCCTGTATCCAACGATGAAGACAAAGAATGTGTTTCTGGGTANAATGTCACAACACGAACTACATAAAAGGGGCAATATGAACAGTTTTCTTCCCTATATTCAGTTCTGAGCTCTAGATGGTATCTACACTAACAACAACAGAATATACACAATATAACTAATCTTGAGCTGAACTCACTACAATTGACTATTTGGCTATGCACAAACTTACCAATACTTTCACCGAGTTGCATGCATGTGTGTCTGTATGTGTGTATATATACTAGTTTTATGGCACGTGCCTTATGCCCCGTAATTTTATAAAAAGTATTACACTAAACTGGAGGTTAGGTTCCTTTTTTATGATAAATTTGTTCTTACAATAAACTCATACAATTTTTCTTTCTATTTTTTTTAAATGTAAACTAATTTGCTATTGTTACTAATATAATGTCGATATAGACTTCTATAATTAAAGTAAGACAGAAGGTTATTTTTTATATTTATAAAGTATTGATTGAGGTTTATTTGAGATATTTTGGCAGTAGGTGGAATATATTTTTATTTTTCGAAACATCAATTTAAAACCTTTAAAAAAGTTAGGATTAGGTTAAAGTTCATTTTTGTGAAAAATAATTATGTTATTTTGTATTCTATTTTCTTAATAATAATCTCACAAAATGGAAAATGTCCAGAATTCATGAAAAAAGTAATTAGATTCATAATATAAAAAAAAATGAGGAGTGCTAGCAACACGCTCTTTTACACTCTCCTAATCTCACTGCTTGACACGTGAGATCCATTATGATTTGTTGTATTATTAAAATATTAACCTGGATAGCGGAATCCAGATTTGTTGTATTATTAAAATATTAACCTGGATAGTGGAATCCACATGTCAGACAGTGATACTGGAGAGTGTCCAAGAGAGAATCCTTAGTATTTCTCAAAAAAAATTGAAATCTACAAAGAGAATCGTGATCAGGACTTGGGACACGTGTATAAACTATAAACTCATTTTAATATATCAAAATAGGACACGTGTTAATATAACTTAAAGAAAAAAAGAAAAAAAAATTAGAAGAGTTAAAAGCACCTAATAGGCAAGCAATGGTTTTATTAAAACAAAAAGAAAAAAAAACAAACAAAAAAATAAGAGGTCAAGCTAAACACCAGAACCAAAAAATAATAATATATTCAGCAAAATTAGAATATAATAAATTATAAGCAGTTAGAATAAAGCATTCATTTTTCTACATATTACTATAGATTTATATTCAAGCAAAATATATATAT
>JXTC01000135.1:353964-364454 GCA_002914845.1 Trema orientale | reverse complement strand
GCCGCCGCCGCCGCCAGTCAAGGTCTCTCTCTCTCTGTTATAGTCTCTTTCTTAGTGAATAGGCCTTCAATTGCATGTACTTTATCTCAATTTCACAAAATTTTACTCTTTCTTTGCTCTCTTCTCGATTCAAATTCTGATAGTTTCTTTTGATTTGGTCTCTGTGTTTGTGTGGTTTCTTCTGCATGATTTATTTTATTTTATTTTATTTTTTGTTTTATACATTATACTCTTAACAGAAGCAATGTATGTGTGTATATCACATATTTATAGGTATATGTATATATATGACTCCAAGTAATACAAGTAAATGGGGAAAGAACACGGTGATCAGAGATTTATTTCAACTGGGAAAAGTAAGGAAGTTGAGAAAGAAAATCTTTGAAAAAAAAAAAAAAACAGAAAGAAAAAAACCTAAGTTATGCATGGCTTCACTTCAAAGAACATTAGTTTAGGTAGTGTATATTGATGAATGCACTTGGGGCAATGAGCAAGACGAGTGGTGGTAGATGCTTGGGACGTATATAAGTTCCAATGTGACCCCTTATCAACCAGTTAAAGACTCCTATTGCTTATCAAATAAGACTTCAAAGTAAGGACACCAAACAACACCCCCAATATATTAATGATAAGAAACAGTATATATTAATGATATTTATCAGTTATAGAGATCATGGAGACCAACAAGTCTCCAAAAAGCTAAGACAGTCCTAGATACAACAGCAAACATAAGATACAAAAACAGAACCACCCCATTTATCCTAATGATTCCCAAATTCTTAGCACATTAAAAAAGCCAAG
Organism: Trema orientale; assembly: GCA_002914845.1. Lineage (NCBI taxonomy): Eukaryota > Viridiplantae > Streptophyta > Magnoliopsida > Rosales > Cannabaceae > Trema > Trema orientale. Next base: position 363,653 of record JXTC01000135.1, on the reverse strand, counting down.
CTTTTAAACTCTTTAACACTTTTCAGCCATAAAGCCTCCCAAAGTCTAACTTTTCCCCATATTTATCTGTCATAAATATAAACATGGTTCATATTTTAGCATTTGTGCATTTATATACATTCATAATGATTCCCTATCTAGTAGGCATTTTTTTCTTTTACCCATCTATAGGTGTTTTTTTTAGTCATTGGTGAATCATCTAATCGCTATAATGATCTAAGTAGTTGAAAAAAAGAAACAATAAATACACACTATTTATTGCTCATTCTCTCTCTATTTGTTATCATGAAAAGACGTGTAAGATGAATTTTGATGAGATAAAACAATACCCATAAGTAGGTTTGGAAAAAAAAAAAAAACTACTGGATTGGTGCCCATTTATAATATAATCAGTATAATGCAATGAATGAGTAAATGAACACTTGGTTACATAAGTGTGTACTTAACAATGTATACGAATTATATGAGTTTGTGTTGGTACTGACACTTTGATAGTCGATATTGCTAAGTCTACTATGTCTGAAGATGGATTTGCTTGCTCTAGACTTCTTCTTCTTTATTTATTTTTTATTTTTTATTTTTTGTTTAAATAGTACTGCTTTTGTGTATACATATTGTTGACTTTAGCTCATCAAATGTTCTGTTAGAACTTAGAATTAGAACCTTATGCTTAAGACTCGAGAATCTTTGTTGTGTGTGTTATATTAACAACATTTACCGATGTTATATAAACAACATTTACCGATGAATGTTCTGTTAGAATTAGAACTTTACGATCAAGACTCAGGAATGTTTGTTCTATTTTTATGAAAATAAAAACTTTGTTTTTCCCCTTTTGCCGGGGTTTATTGTCTTCATTTTTGTTTTCTTCTCCTGCAATACAAGGGGTTTTGCTACTTGCATGAGTTAATTGTTTCAATGGAGATGTTAACTTTTACTTGATTTCACCTACCGTATTTATGATAAGAGTACTATTCTCATTACTGTTGCTATTAATTTAGTAATCAATATGAGTTCATGCTATATTGGTATTATGTATAATTACCTAAACATTCCACCTGATTTTTCAAATGTAAACTCTAGCCACAGCTGGTCTCTGGTAGTCAATGATTTGTGCCACCTCTCATTTTTTTTTATTCTGATCATTGTCTCATTTTTTTTGCGTGTGTTTTTGGGCTTTAATGCACATAGCTTGTGATGTCTTGTTTCTTTTTTATTATTATCATTTTCAAAAATGATTTGATTTTTTTTAATTGATTAAAGGTACCTTTTTTCATGTTGTGTTATGCAGAAATGGGTTCTATTAATGTTTTTGTCAATTATGATGGACGGTGGAATGATAGGAATTGCTATGTTGACTTCAAAATGATGGGCATATTAGTCCCTGTGGAGACTTCTTATTGTGGTCTCCTGGAAATAATGTATAAGGAATTGCAACTAAAGCCTTCAGAACACACCATTCGTATTCAATACCAAGTGAGAGAACATTCTCCACCCATTGATATATTGACTGACAATTCTGTTTTGTTTTACTTGGAATTGAAAAAAAAAGATACCGTGCTCACTGGCTTCCCATTATGCATCTCCGTTGAGAATGAACCAATGACAGCGATGCTTGGAAGGTCATTAGGAGGAAGCAATCATTTACCACCAGTGAATCATATTATAGAGGTTGAACGACGAAGGGAAACAATGGCTGAAGTAGAAACTGATGAGGCAAGTGGTTTAAGGTCACGTAGTGTAACTAACAATGATCATGACCCAAGTGAAGAACCAATGGAGGTGAAAATGATTGAAAATGATAGACACCCACGACCAATCAAGAAGAGAAGACATGCTGGAGGTCTCAACGAACATGATCCAATGCATGCAATCATATCTGATCATTGTTCAGAAATCATGACAAAGCAAGTGTACAAAAACAAGGGTGTTTTGAAGAAGATAGTTACTATGTTTGCAATTAGAAACCACTTTCGGTACAAAGTGAAGAAATCGAACAAGACTCAATTAGTTCTCACATGCTTGGATCATAACTGCAGTTGGTACCTACGAGCGTCAAAGTTTCGAACAACTGAATTGTTTATTGTGAGAAAGTATAAGCCGAAGCATACATGCTCACAGGATAATATTGGAGGAGATCACCACCATGCTAATTTTAAGGTAATTGTTGATTGCATAAAGTCAAAATACATGTTGTCGGGAGAAACAACTTATAAACCACGTGACATTATAAGAGATATGGAGAATGATTATGGTATCTCAATTAGTTATGAAAAAGCTTGGCGAGCACGAGTATGTGCGTTGGACTTGAAAAAGGGAATATCTGATGAAACGTATAAAGACCTTCCATCTTACCTTCATATGTTGGAGAACAAGAATCCTGGATCTGTAACTCACCTTGAGACTGATGGGAATAATTGTTTCAAGTATTTATTCATAGCTTTGGCAGCATCAATACATGGGTGGTCGGATTGTCGGTCTGAGATTGTGGTTTATGGAACATTTCTAAAGGCTAAGCATAGTGAAACCTTGTTTACAGCATGTGGGATAGATGCCAACGATAAAATGTACCCCTTAGCTTTTGGTATTGGTCATTCTGAGAATGATGAATCATGGGAGTGGTTTTTCACAAAGTTGAAGGAGGTGTATGGAGAGCGTGATGGACTATGTATTGTTTCCAGCCAACAGAATAGCATCTATAAAGCAGTTCAAAAAATTTATCCTAATGCAACATTCAGGATTTGCATTTACCATTTGCTCAATAATCTGAAGATGGAGTTCCGAACCCATGGTAAAGAGATTACTCCTTTATTCATCGGTGCTGCAAGTTCCTATGTCTTAGAGGACTTCGAGTACTACATGAAACAACTTGACTGTCTTGATGTTCGTATCCGAACCTATCTAGCAGAAGTAGGGAATGAAAAGTGGTCTCGTGCTTTTTTCAACGGTCAATGGTATTCAATAATGACAACAAATATTTTTGAGTCGATGAACTTTTTCGATTCAAAGGCTAGAGAGTTACCAGTGGCCTCTCTAGTCGAGTGGCTAAGACATTTGTTACAAAAATGGTTCTGGGAAAGAAGACGTGAGGCTGAATTGACATGCACATTATTTGCAGCAGCTGTCGAGAAGGTCTTGTATGAAAATGAAATCACATCTTTGTCTTTTTCGGTATGTACTCCACAATCTTTTGTAGTTTATTTGACAAGAACCCGGTGAGTGACATGACTTATATTGTTTGAATGCTTTCTATTGCAGGTTGCACGTGTAGACATGAACCTATGCCAGGTATATCAAGGTGATGTTTCATTCCTTGTGAGTTTACAAGACAGGACTTGCTCATGCCGTCGATTTGAACTGGACCAAATTCCATGTTCCCATGCATTGGCAGTGATATCAAAGGGAAGTTTGAGTGCTGGTACTTATTGTTCTCACTATTTTAAGAAAGAAAAATTACTTGCGTCGTACCAAGAGGAAGTGTGTCCTCTTGGTAATCCAGAAACTTGGAGTGTCCCCAACGAGGTCAAATCCAGGGTAGTTTTACCTCCAGTTTTAAAATGCAGGCCTGGAAGGCAAAAAAAGGAGAGTGTTATTTCTGCTGAAAAGGGTACCACTCAACTTAAGTGTGGAAGGTGCAAACAGTATGGACATAACCGGAAAACATGCACAAATCCCTCGACTTCAGATCCACAAGTCTCACAAGCAAGTTCGGTGCAGACACTAAGTGAGAGTGCATCAGACGAAGTTGAGAATCTAACATAATCTACTTAGTAAATATTAAGAAGTATCTAGTATTATATTACTTTGTAAGGATTTGTTGACGATCTTTTAATTAAGGATTGCAATTTTCATATCTTTTCATCATTTTCGTATTATATGATTCTGTACTAACAATGGAAACACAATCAGGTATGGTCAGCGGGGACAGTGGCTAATGGTACTCATTTAGGTGACAATTATCAAGTGAAAAAAACATTTTATTTGGTTGCGAGTTTAGACTAATGTGTTTCTTATCTAGTTTCCCTTTTTTTTTTTTTTTTGTTGGTAGTTTTAGTCAAAGGAGATAGCCTGGTTTGCATTTTGTGAAACCATGTGACTTCAGTATGGAAGGTATTTTTAAGTATTCTAAGTAGATCCCACAATAAACAAGGAGTATTGCAGTAGTAATTCTTTTTATAATTTATTTTATTTTTTTTAACAACATTGTAAGAAATTCTTGATTGCAGTTTCCTTAGGTGTATCTTAGAAGCCGAGAAAATGGGAGAGAAGATGCTGATTCTTGTAATCGTAGGACTCACTGCATATGTTCATGTATTTTGCAGATGCCACCGAAGGAACTGCAAAGTTTTACGAACGGTACACTTGAAAGCTTGCACTACAAATGTGTATTTTGTTGTAAATATGAAATTTGTTGGCTCGCATATATGTTTTCATTCCGAACTCTCAAGCTTGGAATTTAGCAGTCTACTCCAAGAAGCTGATAAAAAACTTAAAATGTCTCTCTTTTATATCAAATCTTATTGACATCTTAAATTAAAGCGAAAACCTCACCTCTTCAAGTCTTTATGTTATTATTCTCAATCCTATAGAGCTATTGATAACAATACAAAAATGATTGTGGTTGAAAAAAGGAAATTATACCAAGTGAAGTGCATTGCTACAACATTGAGTACTAAGAATTGTTAGATCGTAAGTAGTCGCATACTATATTTGTTATTTTTTTCTTTTTCACTACGAAGATGAATGACGAGTCAAATTAATATCGTTATTGATTGTTTTCTATTAGTCAAAAAGTCATCGAGAAAGGCATTGAAACCATGACTATCTACCTTAGTTCAAATTATTCACTTAAAAAAAGTACTGCTTTTTATTTGTTTATTAAGATAAGTATCCTTATTCCAATGCTACTAAGCTACAACAAGATGAAATGTACATGAAAATGTTGTCAAATAGAAGTAAAAGCCTCACACAACTAAGAAAGGTGGTCTATGCAATGCAACATGTCATATTCAATCCGTCTTATACATAGTATGTTTGGGACTTAGTTCACTTCCCAGCAAGCAAGGCATCAATTTTGTCTTCAAGGTGGGCTTCGTAGTCTTCAAGGCGACCATTCATAGTGTCATTCTCCCAACGGATCAGTGTCGGAACTCCGGTTAGCTTGAACTTTGAGTCTACTCTCCAGGGGTGCCGGGGATTACTCCATGTAGGCCGGTCTCCGACATAAGCTCTCAAGAGAGCAACATCATCAGAAGTAGCTTCCAGCTTTTTGTAGATTACAGGCTCAGCTCTCACACAATCTGGAGCACAAACGTAATGGTAAAGAAAATTAATTGCATTGCACAAATAGTAGGTACTTAAAGATTAAGCAGTGACATATCTGCTATCTCTATGGACTTTTTCTTCTTCTTCTTCTTCTTCTTCTGCAGGACAAGTCTCCATGTATTGCATTTTTCTTTTTCTGAAAATTACGTCCATATATTTTCGATAAAGTTTATGTTTGTACAGTTTATTTGGATTAAATTATTACATCTTTCTTTCTGCTAACAGTATCTAGAACTGTAATTAAGCACCTACACAATGTTTTAGATTTAATTTAAAAGAAGAAGAAGAAGAAGAAGTATTACTACAACTTCGGTATAAATTTAATCTCCATTTGATGGAATGAGCCTGGAATGTTATGAGACCTTTGTACAAGGCTTATTCTCTTATTTGAAGAAGAAGAAGAAGTATTACTACAACTTCGGTATAAATTTAATCTCCATTTGATGGAATGAGACCTTTGTACAAGGCTTATTCTCTTATTTGCTTTAGACTTTAGACAAATGGATATAATTTCTTTGGTAACAAATTCCTATCATATGATGAATTTGTTATTCATTCTCATTAACCAAGGAATACTACTTATTTTATTGTTTAACCAATTTCATATAAACCTTTCTTTTTTCCTCCGCTACCAAGACATCTAAAAGCAACGTTTCCTTTTTAAACGCTTTATATTATTCTACTAATTCAACTAAATAATTGAATATTATTCGTATTTTTATTTATTTTAATTCTATTTCATTACAACTTCCAACAAAAAGGATGTTATCTAATTATATAAAAGATCTACATCTGCTTTCATTTATTATGTAATTATATACTCTCATGATTAGTTGGACAAAAAAAGAAGCACATGAGAATAGTGTTGGTCTTTTCCACTGTACACTAATCACTATATCTCTCTATATATAGAAGGGAGAATAAGCTGCTGGAATTCCACCTCCTTACTTATTTTTTTTTATTGGGCACCAATCCAGTAGGTATTTTTTTTTTTTACCTATGCATAGGTATCAATTTGGCTAATAAAAATTTAGCATACACATTTTTTTATTATAAAAAGTAAGAGAGAGAAAGAGCAATAATAATGCACGTCTTTTCATGCACTTCATTATAGCCGTTGAATCACCATTAGATGATGATCCAATGGCTAAAAAAGAAATACCTACCCATAGATAAAAAAAAAAATACCTATTGGATTGGCAACCTTTTTTATTAAATAAAATTTTTGTTTAAATATTTTAGATACACGTGTTTAGGATTTCTCTTGTATCCTTATCTGTTAGCCGTTTTTTTCTTGATATTTTTTTAAAAAAAAAAACTCCTTTTAACGTTAGTCCATAATGAGTTGTCAAAATAAGGAAGCAGCACTTCAACCTTTTTATTGCCATTTATACCTTTAATTTATCGTTTTATCCTTCTTTAAATTTTAATACAAAAATGTAATTTATTATTTAGTTTAAGGTAATTTGGTATATTAAAAATTCGTTTTACTCGTCACCGTACTAACCGAGGGTCCCACTTACGTTTTACTCTTCGTAGACAATTCTTTTAGTTATTTATTTTTTCTTTCTATCTTTTACTTGCCCTTTCATTTTTCATTTTTTTAGTAAATTTGCCTTTTCAAATTTGTATTTCAATTACTTTGTTTTTTCATAATTATAAAAGATAATTATAAAAGCTCTTTTTTTTTCCTTTCAATTTTTATATTCATTGTCATAGTAGTTTAGTCAGTTTTATTTATTATTTTAAGAAAAATAATCATAGAATATCTTTAAAAATAAAATAAAATAAACAGAACAACTTAAAGGCAAACGAAAATGTTTTTCTTAATTAATAAAAAAAATGATTATCTTGTGGAAGTAGTTTATTCATATATTTTTTTTACAATTAATCCTTTATATAAAATTTTTGTATAGGAAAATATTTTTTTCTTTTTTATATTAAAATATCAATTTATATTTAAATCATCAATTATAATGAACACTATAATATATTTTGCCAAAAAATAAAAAATAAAAAACATACGGGAGGGACGTGCCTTAGGCGCGTCCTCAAAACTAGTATGTAAATATAAATCATCTAAATTTTGGAAACGAATCAACGTACCAGGGCACCAACTAAGAGAGGTAGAGGGGTCTTTGTCTGCCAAGAACAGGATAAGGTTGGCTCTATTTTTGGGTGCTTGTGATCTGAATTTGTCATACACATTATTGAAGTTGGAGACTGTGGCCTCCAAAAGCTTAAGGGGCATTTTTTTTTTCTCAGTTAAAAGTATTTAACAATGCACTTTGGACGAGGAACAAAAGCACAGGTTCTTGATTTTGTAGATATTTGGCTCCAGGGAAATTCTAGCCACCAAAAATCCCACGTGTTATTTCCGAATATACCCTTTTTCAGTTCGAGTGTCCTAGGAGTCACTAGTCAGTCAGAGTATATCCTATCACCTTAAAAGTAAGCAAAGAGCTTGGATATGATCACATGGTTAAAATGAAACATGGAAGAGTAACTACAGTCAGGCCATTCATGATCTCATCACCCCGTGACTGTACACCATTTCAAGCACGAGACCACACTTTATCTGTAATACAGGGCTATATATCTCATCTAACCTCCAATACTTTGTCCTATGCTTTGCAGCACTACATCGATTCAGAGAATCCTTGCCATGGCCAAAAGATTCATACCCATGTTCTCAAAACTGGGTTTAAGCCCAATACCAATATCTCCATCAAACTTCTTATACTTCACTTGAAATGTGGTTCTCTGAGATATGCACGTCAAATGTTCGATGAATTGCCTCATCCAACACTCTCTGCTTATAATTACATTATAGGCGGGTATATGAAGCAGGGGCAAGTGGAGGAATCACTTGGTTTGGTTCGTAGACTGGTTCTTTCTGGTGAAAAGCCTGATGGATATACATTCTCGATGATATTAAAAGCGTCTACTTGTGCTAGTTATGTTCAAACTCCACATAGTTTGGGAAAAATTGTTCACGCCCAGATAATAAAATCTGATGTTGGCCCAGATGACGTTCTTTACACGGCACTTGTGGCCTCTTACGTTAAGAGTGGGAAAGTTGGTTATGCGAGGATGGTGTTTGATTTGATGTTGGATAGAAATATCATATGTTCAACATCATTGATTACAGGGTACATGAATCAAGGTTCTTTTGATGCTGCCGAAGAAATATTTGCCAAAACAGTTTATAAAGATATAGTGGTGTTTAATGCAATGATTGAAGGTTACAGTAAATCGGCTGAACATGCTTCCAAATCCCTTGACATTTACATTGAGATGCAAAGGTTGAATTTCCGACCTAATATCTCCACATTTGCTAGTGTTCTTGGGGCGTGCTCGGTGTTGACTGCATTTGAAGTTTCTCAGCAGGTCCAAAGTCAACTTACGAAGACTGAATTCTTCACACACATAAAGATGGGAAGTGCTCTTATAGACATGTACTCGAAGTGTGGAAGAATTGAGGACGCACGGAAAGTTTTTGATCACATGCATGAAAAGAATGTATTTTCGTGGACTTCCATGATCGATGGCTATGGGAAGAATGGATATCCATATGAAGCACTAGATCTCTTTAGTATAATGCAAGAACATTTCCACATTGAACCTAATCTTGTTACATTCATTAGTGCTCTTTCGGCTTGTGCTCATGCTGGGCTGGTTGATAAGGGCCTGGAGATCTTTGAAAGCATGGAAAGGGACTACTTTCTAAAGCCAAAGATGGAGCATTATGCTTGTGTCGTTGATCTTTTGGGACGAGCAGGATGTTTGCATCGAGCTTGGGAGTTCATAAAGGCAATGCCTGACAAACCTAATTCAGATGTGTGGGCTGCTCTTCTGAGTTCATCTAGACTGCATGGTTATGTAGAGATGGCAAGTATAGCTGCCAATGAACTTTTTAAATTGAAAGCTAATGATCGGCCAGGGGCATATATTGCACTGTCCAATACTCTCGCAGCTGCTGGAAAATGGGATAGTGTTAGTGAACTTAGGGAGAAAATGAAGATAAAAGGCATATCTAAAGATACTGGACGCAGTTGGGTTGCCGCTGATTTTAGTTAGTAAGATTTATGCAGAGAAGTAATTGTATAGCGTCATACTTGGTTGAAATCTTCTGCTTCATATGTGCAATATTACTCCTAGAATTTTTCTTGGATTTTGAAATTTCATTATTTGTGTTGCTTAGTAACCTTTGGTTTACACAGAAAGACCAGAGTCTTTTATGTCATGAGATCAATCATGCTATTGGCTCTGACAGTTTTTTGCAGTTGCTTATCTGAAATTCGTGTACTGAGCATCTCCAACCTTGCACCAATTTGGTGCAAAACACTATTTTAGTATTAAAA
>JXTC01000135.1:306105-353158 GCA_002914845.1 Trema orientale | reverse complement strand
ATCTTACTTTTCATCTTTCACTTAATATGATTTTGATGTGCTATCTTGTTATTTTACTTCGGATCATATATTAACGTGCTAAAATCTTATGATCTCTCTTTTTCTTTCCCAAAAAGCCCTAACTTCCATTCTCTTTCTCTCTCAAAAAACCCTAGCCGTCGCTCTCACCAGAGATTGGAGATGGAGTGCTTTGATATCTTTCTACAGCCTCTCCTTCTCCTCTCCTATCCTCCCATCTCTTTCGGAGATGAGGGGTTTTTTCTTTTTTCATTTAATTTTTAAATAAGTCCAGATTTAGATCTGGTTGTAATACCACCTTTGTTTGGATTTTATACACTTGATTTTTGATCTGTGTGAGTTTTAAATTCCGTTTACTAGATCTTGAATCAGAGAATTTTCTTTGATTTAGATATGTAATGCAAATAGGTTAATTTTTCTTTCAACAAGCGTAGATTTCTTCTGATGTTGACATCATAGTCTCTACCCGCCAAGAATGCAGTCCAGTAACAGATGAAGACAATTGTTTACCGGTGGTCCTTGTTATCTTTTTCTCTAGGAGAATTATGGCAGCCCATAATTCTTGCTATTGTTGTGTTTGTGATTTACTTTTCGTCTCCTTTTATTAGGAATTTGAAATTATAATCCTTGTACTGTAATTGAAACTTCTTAGCTTTTATTAATATTATTCCCTTAAAGAGGCCGTTTTATATAAATAAATATATATATTGGGCACCAATCCAGTAGGTTTTTTTTTTTTTTTTTTTACATATGCATAAGTATCAATTTGGCCAATGAAAATTTATCATGTACTTTTTTTATTATAAAAAGTAGAGAGAGAAATATCATTAATGATGCATATCTTTTCATGTACCTCATTATAGCCGTTAGATCACTATTAGATAATATGATCCCACGGCTAAAAAAAAAATACCTACACATAGGTAAAAAAATATATATATATATATACCTACTGGATTGGCAACCATATATATTATTACCATGCTTGTGACCACTAGTAAATCCTAGAAGATTTGGAAAACTTTGCTGAGCAACTTTCTATAAGATCTTTCTGAGTTTTCCAATTCTTAGTTCTGCGTCAGATTTGGCGCCCTATTTGCAATAGTGTGCTTGGAAACTCTAGAAATCATTGAAAAAGCATAGTTGCACACTTGGAGTAGTTTTTTACTTCGTGTTCTTCAAGCATTGTCGTTATGTGCACGTGCGCTCGTGCTTCTTTGAGTATGTTGCTTGTGTTAAGTACTAATAGGATTTGATGCACGATGTAATGGCCTGATACTAGTTTGCCTACGATTCTTAAATTAGTTTTTCATATTAGTTTTGTAACTTTAATTCGAGTTTGTATCCTAGTTTGATTTGGACTTTGTTTTTATTTATTCATTTATTTTTCTTTCTACATTTGGATTGGGGCCCCTAGTAAGAGTAGGACTAATCAGTCAATAACAGTCCTTTAAATTTGTAATTTCAGCTTAGCACATATACTAATACTGCGCCAGGATTCTTTCGAGCTCATACTAAAACCACAGAATAATTTTCTTTTCATCACAGTGCCAGGTGAAGAAGAGACAAATGGAGCAGTGTCAGGGGGGGTGGGGGAGTTTGTACAGAAATGAGAGTAATATTTTGACTTGGAGGAAACTTATTTTTTATGTGTAGCTCTAAGGAAATTATTTTATCAGCCAAGGAACTAATGGTATTTTTTCATCCCCATGTTTATAAAATGATTTTATTATGTAGATATTGAAAATCCATGGCTAGTGCTATAAATCTTAAGTTAGTCACTTCTCAATGGGTTAAGTAGACAATTACCACTTTTTTCAAATGTTTAACTAAATTTACCACCACTATTAGATTCTACCACTTTTGGGAGGGAATTAGTCAAGAATCTGTCAAGAATTCATCAAGAATCTGTCAAGAATTCATCAAGAATCTGTCAAGAATCTATCAAGAATCTATCAAGATTACCACTGACGTTAAGAATTTGTCAAGAATCCATCAAGATCGTCAAGAATTCGTCAAGAATTCATCAAGAATTCATTTAAAAAAGTGGTATGGTGGTAGATTTAATTAACGAGGAAAAAAAAGTGGTATTCACCTAATTTATCCCTTCTCAATTGGGATGTTAAAGAAATTCTATTCTAGTAAAGGGTTTACGGCACCAATGGTCCCTGAATTATCACATTTGTAGTAATTTGACCCTCAAAGTTTCAATTATGGCACAAATGGTCTCTGAACTTTCTTATTTGCAGCAATTTGTTTATTGAATTGTCTAAAATTGTAACATGTTAAATTTTTGACCAAAAATACAGGTGAGAAGTACGTTGTAGCATCTAAAAGTGTATTTAAAGGAAAATAAATTGAATAAAAAGATTTAGAGAGAAAAAAAGATATATTTTTTTACATTTTTTTAGGATTTTTGAAATTGCAAATTTATAGAAAATTTTTCTATGATTATTCATTTTTATTTTTGAAATTCCTATATTACCTTTGAGAAAACACTTTCAATGCCACCATGTGCTTCTCATGTGTGTTATTGATCAAAAATTTAACAAGTTATAATTTAGATAGTCCAAGGACCAAATTGATACAAATTGGAAAGTTTAGGGATCATTTGTGCCGCAATTAAAACTTTGAGGACAAAATTGCCACAAGTATGATAGTTCAAGGACCATTTTGTGCCATTCTCAGCAAAAAAAAAAAAAGACCATTTGTGCCATTAACCCTTCTAAGTAAAATATCCCGCATGAAACATGAAATGGAGTATGCTTTTCTCAAAAGTAAAGGAACATAAAGGAAATAGTCTTGGTTCTTTGTATTAGGAACCAAATAAAGGTGAAAAAAGAAAGAAGAAAAAAGAAATCATCCTTGATTCTTTGCCTCAAGAACCCAATAAAGGTGAAAACATTGTACTTATACCTGAATCTGAGACTGTATTTTCTTTTTAACTCCCCCCTTTGCACATTTCGAGGATAATATAGATCACAAACAAATTGGACACAGCATATAGGATGAAAAAACATAAAAGAAAAAGAATAGCATGGCATGGCAGTTTTTATAGTTAACTTAACCAATGACCCTGAATTCTAGCTGTTGTACTGCTTCGGGTACGCGCTCTCATGAACATTGCTACTGATGCATTGTTGGCTTTTTTGTTAAAATATTGGACGAGAGAATGTGAGAAAGCATCTAAGTTATAACTACGTTAGCTCACATAAATCACCAAGAAAAAGGTGCGTTTTATTTATTGAAGTATGAGTACTTATTCCCCTGCTGCTAATCCATGACAGCATTAACCGTACATCAAAAGGTTGCCAGTAGAAGTACAAGCCCTACACAACTAAGAAAGATGGTCTAAGCAACATGCTGAATTCAATCCATCTTTACTTAGTACACTTCCCAGCAACCAAGGCGTCAATTTTGTTCTCAAGGTGGGCTTCATAGTCTTCAAGGCGACCACTGATAGTGTCATTCTCCCAACGGATCAGCGTCGGAACTCCGGTTAGCTTGAATTTTGGGTCTACTCTCCAAGGGTGCTGGGGATTCCTCCATGTAGGTCGGTCTCCGACATAAGCTCTCAAGAGAGCAACATCTTCGGAAGTAGCTTCCAGCTTCTTGTAGATTACAGGCTCAGCTCTCACACAATCTGGAACACAAACATAATGGTAAAAGAATTTTGAAGCCTAAGGCATATGCACAGACATATCTGCACCTTTTTCTTTTTTCATTTTAATCGCCCACATGGCACTCCAATCTATAAGAAATTTAAAGGTTAAAACTTCAAACTTGTGGTTCACAAACGGAATAATTTCTCATACGAGATCAAATGATTGAAATGGTTTTCACTTTCTTGTACAACTTTTATGGATATGATTGTACATAGAGAAAAATAATACATTCATTTCTTTTTAACTAATTGGGAGAGTTGAATTCAAACTCCGGACCCTTCACACTTGGAGGAGGTGTCATTTTTAGGCTAGTCTATGTCTGCAACCACATACAAGAATAAGTTTTGTGCGTGCAACTTTCAAGAAGAAAGAATTTCAAGATTCTAAACGATGCCCACTCTTCAAGATTATTATGGAAAGGAATAAGTGTTGGGGGGTGCAACTTTCAGTTAACACTCTTCTTCCAAACATGAAAAGTGTCCCAAGGATTTGTCCCAGGAATCTTGCCCAAAGGATGCTTCATAAATAGAAGCGTCAACGGTTAAGCTTAAAATGTTTTAGTCAAGTTGGTCTTAATGTGAATGTTTAAGTTAATAATTGCAAAATTTTTGAACTAATTCAAACTTAGATACACATAATGCTTTCATTCTGAGACGATTCTTCATTCATAAATATAGTTGGGAACATCTCAAAAGGCCTGAAGGAAAGGAATTGAGTTATGTGAACACTGTCACTTGCATTAAAAAGGGGTATAGCTAGAGATATGCTTCTGAAATATTTGCAGGACTTGAACTTATCAAGCCTCCATATATTGTGGATAAATTTGGAATCTGTTGTTGTTGTTGTTTTCTTTTTTTCTTTTTTTTTTAATAATAAAAAATTGCAACTACTTTCTTCAAAGACCATCTGGAGTTTCATTTATACATAAAGAAACTAAAATTTAGCAACTACAGGGCCTAAACAATGTTATATAAATTATTATTTAAAAAAAAAACAAAAAAAGAATACTATGACCATATATGTGAACAAATTATTTTCTGTGAATCCAAATTCATATCTCGATTTTATACATAAAGTTCACATAACACTAACTACACAAGCATTTTGCTTCCATTTATTATAGTTATTTTATCTAAAAATGCAAAATACAGAGAATGATAGTTAGAAAAGATAGAAGCACATAAAGATTTTGCACCGGCCTTCTCTACTCCAAAAATCACGTATCTCTCATACCAAGAATATCACACATAATCAAAAAAATAAAAATAAAAAATCCGACAAGAATTGTATTATCGGTCGTTGTAATTTGTGGTGGAAAAAAAAAGAAAGAAAATTAAATAAAAAATTAGAAAAGGGTATAAACAGTCAAAATTGAAAATTACCAGGGCACCAACTGAGAGAGGTAGAGGGGTCTTTGTCAGCCAAAAAGAGGATGAGGTTGGCTTTGTTCTTGGATGCTTCTGATCTGAATTTCTCAAAAACGCCCTCGAAGTTAGAGACCGTGGCGTCTAAACTCGTCAGAGGCATTTTTCCAGTTTTCAGGTAAAATTAGCTACACCACCACGCTCTATCAGTCTTGATTATATATTATATTAGCTTATTTATACAGAATTGTTTTTTTTTTTTTTTTTGTGGCTCGACTATAGATATTTTTAGCTTTGATTCTATTTCCTAAAATACCCTTCCAAACGAGGTGTCATGTTACAAATTTATGAGGGTGTAAAATGTAAATGAGGGTGGGGGCTGGTTTTTCTCCCAAAGTACCCTTCAGGGTAGGTGTCCACGTAATATATTCTCTCGCGTTCTCTGTTCATATCTCTCGCCAAGTTCCATTCTGGACATTTGCGCTAAAGTTCGAGTTCGTACAGGTTCAGACTTCCGACCACCCTCTCTCTTTTTATTTATTTATTTATTTTTTAATTTCTGTCATTTTAATGGAATAATTAATCGTACAAAAATGTTAATTTCACTGTCTTATTTCTCTGACTGTTCGATTCCGTCCCAAATTTCACTTGATGGATTAATTATCTTCGGAGCCTTATTTTCTGTAACTATATATATATATATATCCCATTCTCTATGCTAGTGTCTGCCCTGTAGATTAGGAGCATATGTCATTAGTTGCCTATTTTTTTTCTTGAAAAAAAAGAAGCGAAAATCAGATTGGTCAAGTAAAGATGTAAAACTACGTCTAGCTAGAATTGAACTCCATTGACAAAGTCTAATATCTGGGGGGTAGGGGTCTTGTAGAGTAGTATGTTTTTTTAATCAACAGTCTGCATGCTATGTGAACAATTGTCCTCCTCTTTGTAAATTGTATTGTTAGTGAGATTTGTTGTTTGGTGTGAAAAGAGAAAAAAGGAAAGGTTTCACTAATCCGTAATGGAGAGCAGAAATCGGGAAAGTGTTTCTCTCATTCTCATCCATTCATGTGTTCACCACCTACTTATTGGGGCGCAAACAATTTTGGGGGAATAATTCAAATATTTTGTTAAATTGGGAAAGGATGACTCAATTTTTGACTCCTTCTCAATCCCCCAAAAAAACCCTTTACGGCTACGATTCTTTTGCTTACGGATTAGTAAACATGCCCTTTGACAGTTTTGTTTCGTCACCTCTGATTGATTTTGTGGATACTTATTTCTCCCTTGGTTGTTTGCTTACTGCTGGGGTTTTTGTGGAAACTGATTGTTGTTTGTAATGTGTAGACAATAGTGTGGACTGTCGTTGAAGTTGCTTTTTCTAGTTTTTCCTTCTTAGGCTCAAGTTTTAGAGAGACACACACACACCCCCAAAAAAAAAGAAAAAAAAAAAAGAAAAAAAGGAGGAGGAGTTTCCCTCAAGTATCAAGCAATTCTAATCAAAACTAACAAATCATCATGAGAATTAACAAGAGGTGCAGAAACCAAGCAACCGCATTTAACTCTTTGAAGGAGGATATTTGGCAGAGTTAAATTTTGGGTGGCTCTTTGGTTGAAGTGTTAAAGGAGTTTAAGAGTTTAGCATTTTCTGATCTTTTAAGAGTTTGAAAGTTGCTAGAAATAGAGGGTTTATTATTAAGCTTCTGTATTGCATTTCTGATCTTTGCCGTTACGCATGAATTCTCTCTGTAAAATAATTGATTGGTTTTCTGGTACCATTTTTTTACCCTTTTCTGAGTAAACTGTGAGTTTTTTCTTAGTTATCTGTTCCCCAAAATCTTAATTCTTGTTTCAGGTTGTAATTGCAGGTGTCATCATGGCTACAGAGCCGAAAGCAGCTACTGAAGAGGCAAAGATTGATCTCTTTGAAGATGATGATGAGTTTGAAGAGTTTGAGATCAACGAAGGTGTGTAATTGAATTGATTGGTTTTTTATTTTGTGTCCCAATGTTGCTCATGGATTTTCAGAAAAAGAAAACAAGATAACTGACCTTGTGCTTTGTAAATTACTAAACCCTTTTGGTTATATTGGCTGCTAATCATGTATCAAAGGAAGTTTGTATTGTTACCTAAAATGCATATTGAATATGAGTTTAGGTGATGATCTTCGATAGACTATGTTCTGTACTAACTTCATAGTTCCTCACTTTGTTAAAATGTATATTAACTGTCTTTGGTTAGCTACCAACATTAGATGGTGATTAGTGTCATTGTCATTGATTGAATTCTGAACCTACATTCTTAATGCATTGTAAAAGTATGTGTACGGTTTCAACTATCCTTTTGGCTGAAAGGTTCTTAATGTTTGCTAGGTAAGATTTTGATTCATAAAGTTAGCCAAATAGTTCGTTGACCAGAATTGTTGTTAAGAAAGACACAATCTAGTCCAGATATTTGGGTGAAGTCATTGTCAGTGACAGCAGGTATTTTGTTGTATGCTTCCTTTGTAGAGGTTGCATCTTCCTTGTGTTTCATATTAAGAGTTTGTAAACAAGAGAACGAAAGAATTTACTTGCAATTGCAGGATTGTCATAGCAATACATAATGATTTTAAGTTTTGTCAGACATTTCAAGCTTGGATTTTTTGTGCTCATGTACAATTTGACATTGCAAATACATTTAGATTTACACTTTGCGCTCATGTATTTACTGAAAGAACGCATTTATTTCTGATAATTGAGAGACCACATTTTTCAGGGCAACCTCGATTTATGCTTTCTATTGCGTTGCTTGTATGTCCTGATTGGAGGTTGAATATGTTGATTTTTCAGCTGTGCTTTTCCAGATATGTCTGCCGTTCATTCCATAATGTAGATATATGCATACATATTGATTAAGTTCGGTTGTCTAAATACTTTAGATATTGGTTGTAGTTTGCTGTATGAGTTGTGCTACTTATGTTTGCATTCTCTCACATCTAAACTTGTATAACAATGATAGAATGGGAGGAGGACAAGGAGGAAGGAAAGGAAGTGACGCAACAGTGGGAAGATGATTGGGACGATGATGATGTTAACGATGATTTCTCTCTGCAACTGAGAAGGGAACTGGAGAACAATTCTGAGAAGTGAGCTCAATCTGTGTTAAAATTTACGTGACAACACAAGTCTGAATCTAGTATGAGCTTAGGAATCAAATCCCTGGACTTTGGACCTTTAGACCGAAACTCTGTAATAAAGCTTCCTTTTGTTTTGTGAAGGGGATTAAAACTTGTATGACTTGTGTGTTATGTGACAGCTTAGACCATCTCCAATGCGAAATGTTAAAAAGTGGTGTGCCAATGTTTATCTCTGAAATGCCTTGCTAAATTTAGAACATACTTTTTAAGATTTGCTCCAATGAATGCATGCTACAAAAAATATAAGATTTGCTCCAACGGATGCAAAAAAAAATGTTATTTTGTATTTGAACACTATTTTTATTTATAATTCTTATTTTTTCTACTGTTAATTCCTATTATTATACTATCTAATTACTAATAAAATCTCAACTTACCTACCTACCAAATAAAATCACTTGTATTCTTTTTTATTTTTTTAAATAAACACTCGTTTTATATTTAATTGAGCAAAATAGTTAATACAAACATAAAAAACAATGAGTAGTTAGTTAAGTGTGATCTTAGCAAGGGATTTTGATGAATCTTCATTCGATTTTTGGATCTTGACTAATGCTAATTGCGCCTTGCAAATTGTTATACCTTGACTAAATGTGTGTGATTTTCCACACTTTCCTCCAATTTGTGATTCTTCCTTTTTTCTTTCTTTTTTTTTTTTTGTCTTTTTTTAAGTTTGTGGCAATGTGAATGAAAAAGAAGTGATAAGAACTCTAATTTATAGAATTAAGGAGGAGTGATATTATAAATAAAAGTTATTGAAAAAAAAAGTATACATTTACTAAATTGGTCACATTGTGAAATTTATACATATTTTCAATTTAACACAATTGTGATACTGTAAAAATTCACACGTTCTAAAATTAAATTGGTCATATTGCTAATAATGACCATAATATAAAATTTAATAAATGCTATAATTGCAATATTATAAAATATTACACATATTAATGAAAAATTGCAAACTTAAACACATATTAATAATGGTAATATTGTAAATTTTAGCATATACTAAAATTTTGGCATTTGTTATATTTTTGTTGTATTTAACACAAAAAATAGAATGTGGTAAAAATTATGTTATATTAACGTACCATTGGAGATATATTTTTAGGTGAAATGCTAAAATTTAGCATTGGCATGGGCAATAGAATGCCCATAGACCATCTCCAATGCAAAATGTTAAAAAAATGGTGTGTCAATGTTATATTTGAAATGACTAGCTAAATTTAGTACATACTTTTTAAGATTTGCTCTAATGGGTGCATGTTAAAATAAAAGCTATTTTTTATTTGAACACTATTTTTATTTACAATTCTTCCTTTTTCTACTATAATTTCTATTATTATACTATCCAAGTACTAATAATAAAAGTTCCACTTACTTTACCTACCAATACAAGAACTCATATTTGTTTTTCTTTTCAAATGAATGAACACCTTTTTTTTTCTTTTTGGTTTTTGAAAATGTGAGTGGAAAAAGAAGTGATAGAAGCTCTAATTTATAGAATTTAGGGAGAGTAATATTGCGACTAAAATTTAATAAAAAAAAATAAGAAAAGAGTGTACGTATATTAAATTTACCACATTGTAAAGTTTGTACATATTTTCAATTTAATACAATAATATTGAAAAAATTCCCATATTAAATTGGTTATATTATAATTAATGACTATATTATAAAATTGAATAAATGATATAATGGTAATATTGTAAAATAGTACATACTAATGACAAAATTATAAACTTAAATATATATTAATAATAACAATATTGTAAATTTTGACATATGCTAAAATTTTAGTATGTATTATATCTTGTGTTATATATAACACAAGAAATAGATTGTGCTAAAAAGTATTTTATGTTTGACATTATAACATTATACAAAATTGAGTTATAATATTATAGTTGCTACGCTATATGTCATGTCAATGCTAAATTTTAGTATTTGACTAGAAACAGCTCTCAAATAGTATCCTATATTTGACATACTTTTTAGCACATCATATTTATTGTATCAAATATAGAACAAAAAATAGCATATGCTAAACTACAACATGAGATATAATTCACAATATTGCCACTATTTTAATTATTAAAATATTATTTTATTCACAATATTGTTTACTTCAATATATGTATATATATTTTTCATTAAATTTCAGTGACAAGTTTATCTTTATTAATTTATTGTCAATTAAAATTAATAGAACAATAAAATTTTATTTATAATTTTTTTGTATTGACCATTTTGTTCATTCATGTAGAATAAGCACAATTGTAAATTGGTTGGTGAAATTAATTTTTATGATGAGTAATTGGATGCTAGAATAATAAGGGAAAAGATAAAATATAAATAAAAATAATGTTTGAAATACAAAATTGATTTATTTCAGCATAATGGTCAAAAAAAATTGAAAAATCCCAGATTGATTGAACTTTTTTAAAAATCCTGGATTCATTTAGGGAAATATAATTTTCAAAATTTTATTGATAAAAATACAATTTTTCAAAAGAATTTAGAAAATACCATTTTTCTTCAAAATTTATATTTTTCAAACGTACTCAAGGTAACTAATCGGATTATTAAGGGTAAGTTAGGGGGTGCACAATGGGCATGATGGGTGGTTGAGCTTTTATATATATATATATATAGTTGTCAATCCAGTAGGTATTTTTTTAATTTTTTTTAGCCGTTGGATTACCATTAGGTGATGATCTAACGACTCTAATGATGTGCATGAAAAAACGTACATTATTAATGCTATTTCTCTCTCTCTTATTTTTTTAAAATTAAAAAAATGTGCATGATAAATTTTAATTGGCAAAAATGATATCTATATATAGGTAAATATGTACTAGATTGGTGCCCTATATGTATATGCGGTTTTTAAAATGTCTAAATATAATTGCCCAACTATGTTGCGGGCTGGGCGAATTTTAGTGCGCAGTTTTTGGGCGATTTATTGGGGTGTAATCTGAAATTTATAATTACGTATTCTGTGAATATAAAAATAATTATTATTGAAAATTTTAAAACTATTTTAATTGTTTCTTATTAGAATTCCTAAACTGTTATATAAACTATAAAATTTAAGGATATTATGCTTAATAAATTCTATTCACCTAAACTTGAAAGAAAAAACATATATAATAGTAATGTAAACACACTTATGTGAGAGTATTGTCAATATATAGATAATGTTTAGTACTAAAACTTCAGTTTGATAAGGATTATATTCAAAACTCTTGGTAGGATGTAATCAAAATAATCCTCTAGTAATTATATTAAATCTCAATTGATATATATATATATAAATATATATAAATATTACATTATATTAAAAAAATGTATATCACAATTAGGGGTATATGGTAGTTTTATTGAGCGATTTGGTGGTTTTGTTAGGCAAGTTCTGCATTTTTTTTTTTGACATTATAAAAAATATGTAATCCATATCCAATTCAAAATCCGTGTTTTAACTTTTAGCGGGTTGGCGGGCAAGTGCAGTAGTGTGGGTTTGCGAATTTTATGTCAATCTTTAAAGTAAGTAATCAAGTTATCTGAAATAACTAGATATTTTCAAAAGTTGTACGTTTCCAAATAAATCTGAAATGTTTTAGCAAAAATTTAAAAACTTGGATTTTTTTATTCATTTCTTTTTGAAATTTTAACATATAAATCAAAATTTTCTATTGAAATTTTACAACGTAAGATCGAATATCCCCAATATTTGGCAACGTCGAAAACATAAAAAAAAAAAGTTTATGGCACAAATGGTCCCTGAACTATTTAATTTGTTGCAATTTGGTACTCAAAATTCTAATTATGACATTTAAGTTCTGAAGTTTTTGATTTGAAGTAATTTAGTTAGTCCTTAGTAGGAATGGTAACGGAGCAGGTCAAAGACGATTTTTCAATTATTATTCCCATTCTTGATGGCCAATTGTAATACAATACTCACCCTATTAACCACTTTTTTATATGCGAGGACGATATGAGGAATAATCAATGGATAACATGGAAAACTATAGTTACCAATTTCCTGTTGATAATGACAAAATAAGAAAAAAATATATATATAAGATGACAATATTAAATTTTTTCATAATTGAAAAATATTAGATATGCTAATAAACTATATAATTTTTTATCTCTAAAATTTAAATATATAAATTAAAATATATATATATATAAGTAAATATAATTCTCTAAACTCATTATTTTACAAAGATATGTGAATATGAGAGGTGTAAAATTGAATACATATATATGTATATAATAATATTTTTATGTGAGTATATATATATAGTAAAATATTGCACGTGCAATGCACGCATGTGCTTTAATTTTGTATTTCTATGGTCTACAAGTATATATATATAAAATGACCCTAATTTATAACATAGTAAACAATGGAGCAAATATAGATATATATGTTAACAATGAAGTTCTCTTTTAAATAAACAATCAATTTACACAATTTTTAAAACGTTATAAACTTTATATATCCCTTGTTGCACGTCAATTTATCATCTTACATGTGCATACTAGAAAATATCATGAAAATTCTCAATTCATAAAAGTGATTACCTATAGAGTAATTATTTATGGACTTATAATAAGGATTATTATTCATTTAACTAATTAAGATAATAAAATTTGAAAAAAAAATAATTAATTTGCACAAATATTATAACTGGAATAAGTAATTGTTTAACTAAAAATATGACATAATTATCATAGGTGGAACTTGGGAGTACAAAATGTGCATAACTTCAAAATTCAAATTGTACTAATCTATTTGTTAGAAATTCAGTTTGCTTAGATAAAAAGTGAATAAGAGGCTTCTAAAAGATTGAATCAAATTTAGGGGGAGAAAAATGGTTGTTGCTATTATTTTCTTGGAGATAAATATGTGAAGCAAAACCTAATATACTACTTCAAAAGAAAAATATCTGAAACAAATGAAGAAGTAAACATGGAGAACTCATGGACTGAAATAAAAGATTAGAAAAATTTAAGATTATAAGGTTGAGGTTACAAGCATAGCATGATTGGTAACTCCAATATTGAGATTGAAGGTTGAAAGCTTATCACTCCTAATTTAAAAATTAATAATAATAATAATAATAATAATAATAATAATAATAAAACACTGTTTATTGTAAGCTCTTTAAAGATATAAATGTTTGTGTTAAAATTTTTGTTCTCCAGTTTTAACATATATATATATATATATATTGGTTGCCAATCCAATAGGTATTTTTTTTTTTACCTATGGGTAGGTATTTTTTTTGAACCGTTAGATCATCATCTAATGGTGATCCAATGGCACTAATGAAGTGCATGAAAAGATGTGCATAATTAATGACTTTTCTCTCTCCTACCTTTTACAATAAAAAAATATTTTTGTTTTTGTTTCTATTTTTTTTTTTTTATTTTCTTGGGTTTTTGTTATTTTTTTTTTTTTTTTTTTTTTTTTTTTCTATTGGTTTCTTTTGATATTCATCCAATGTGTTTGAATATAAAATCCTCCTCAGATTTTAATGTAGGTCATATTTATTTTTGTTATGTATAAATTTTTTTTACTGTTGTCTATTTTCTAATATTTTTATTTAACAATCAATTAAGTAGAAAACTCTGAAAAATAAAGATAGATAGATATGACTATTTAATTTTCTTATAATTTACATCTGGAGTTGAATCTTTGATTTTGCCTCAACCAGGGGCAGAGGGAAGGGGGTTCAAGTAGGGGCCGTGGCCCATGCTGAACTTTTTATTTTCTAAATTTTATATCTAAAATGTTTATAAATTTCTAATTTGCCCCACTAAATTTATTTTTTCTTTCAATAATAGCCCCTATACAAAATATGAATTGACATATTAAATGGAAGATTTATTATTTTATTTTACAGCTGAAGGTGTTATTCATCTTCTTCAACAACTAAATTATCTAATACTTAATGATATGTCAATATGTCTTTCTCTTTTTATTTATTTTTCTCTCATTTCTATTAATATTATAGAAGTTTATCTAATTTTTTTCAATAATTTTTGTTTTTATTATTTTTTTTATTTTTTAGGGTATTTTTATTTTTTTATTATTTATTTTATTTATTTTGTATTTGTATGTAGATTTTTAGACAAAAAAATTATTAAAATTTTATTTTGCGTTTCATTTTTTTTCATTTAATTAATATTAAGAAATCTTAGTTTTTAATTTTAACTATTACCATTTTAAAAAAAAAAATTCTTTCGCCCCCACTGCAAAGATATCCTAGCTCCGTCGTTGGCCTCAACCATTAAACTAACCATATTTCTCATTTTGGGAAATACTAAAGAAAAGAAAGTTATAATCTTTTTTCTAAAAAAAAAAATAATTAATAAATAAAAGAGAATGAACCGTGAAGGTCACCACCTCAAAGATAATTAACACGTGTAAAACAATTCATGTGTTTATAATTGTATCTGGATTTGTGCCTTTGTTAGCAATGCTCAAGAGCCTAAAAAAATATCTTGATATATATTAGGCCTATATATATATATATATGGGTAGGTTTTCAATTGGTATTTTTTTTTTCTCCATAGATGGGTAAATTTTACTAATTTGGAAATAAACCTATAATAACAAATCATCCCATTTAATATATTAATTTCTAATTCTTTTTCCTGATGTATAAGCTTATTCTTATAAGCCAATAAAATCTTGATACATGTGTATTTATAGTAAAAAAATTAAAAATGAGATAAAAATATCAAAATAGTTTTACATAATAATAGATTATTTAAATTTATTAAAATCAAGAAAGGAAAAACTTAAAAAGAGAAAGGATATAAATAAAAATAAAAAAAAAAAAATTGGACTAAGAGCCACTTATCGGTGCTTAGTATATATAATATAAGATATATTAGGGTGTGTCCGGTGTATAATATGCTATTAGTACCTGCACATTAATAGTTCGATTATTTTCTACTCGTATCCACATATTAACAGTGATATTATTCTCCACATTCTGGTCATTTTTTCTATTTGAGCAGTTTTCTTTTTTTTTTTTCCTATTTTTTTTGGATCGAATACTCCACACGCCCATAGCTGTGCGTTATATTGCCATTCTTAGCTTTTAGATTGTCTGTTAAATTTCTAACAAAAAAAAAAAAAAACACATTGAGATATTGCAAGTGTAATTGAGATTTATATGAATTTTAGGCGTAAAAAATGAATAATATGTGTCATTAACCCAAAGGGATAACTGCAAAAAAATATCATAAAGTTTGGGTGTTCTGCAATTTAAACCCTAAAGTTTGGATTCTGTAAAATAATATACTGAGATTAAAAATTTCTAAAAATTAATTTTCTGGACAGATTTTTTGACCAATTTTAGAAACGAAAAAAAAATAATATTCTCAATTAAAACTAGATTAATCCGTATTATTTATCTTAATTTTAAGGATACTATTGTATTTTATCAGTTAAAAATTAACACAAATTATTAATTTTTAAAAATTCGTAATATCAGGATATTATTTTGCAGAATTCAAATTTCAGAATTTAAATTACAGAATATTCAAACATGAGTGTATTTATTTGCAATTATCCCTTAACCCAAATTTAAAACAGGAATGACAACGAGCCGATCGGGACGATTTACCGTCCCAGGCCAATTGCAATATTATACCTGCCCAGCCCTGTTAACCATTCTAAATGTGAGAGAGTCAGACTCGTTCCAATGGCGACCACCACCCGGGTAGTGAGACTGATGAGGAAGCAGCAACAACTATTCCAGTTCCCGTATTCCTCCATTGCCGTCAGACTCAAAACAACGTCTTCTCAGTACGTAGCTTCAAGAGCCAGAGACCCCACATTCGAG
Source organism: Trema orientale (assembly GCA_002914845.1). Taxonomy (NCBI): domain Eukaryota; kingdom Viridiplantae; phylum Streptophyta; class Magnoliopsida; order Rosales; family Cannabaceae; genus Trema; species Trema orientale. Next base: position 337,065 of record JXTC01000135.1, on the reverse strand, counting down.
AAGCTCATGGACAGCTACAAGAACCTCCTCAAGGTCATCTCCATCCAAGACCTCATCCTCGCCAACCCCAGAAACCCCCTCCTCTCCCTCCACTTCCTCTCCAAACTCTCCCAGAAGCTCCACCTCAACCGCGGCGCCGCCTCCTTCCTCCGCAAGTACCCCCACATCTTCCACCTCTTCTACGACCCGGCCAAGTCCCAACCCTTCTGCAGATTGACCGACGCCGCTCTGCGCATTGCCCGCCAAGAATCCGTCGCCATCGCCGCCTCCATGCCCCTCGTCGTCGACCGCCTCGTCCGGCTTCTGGCCATGTCGACGTCGAAGACGGTGCCGCTTCGAGCCGTTTTCAAGGTCTGGAGGGAGCTGGGGCTGCCCGACGATTTCGAGGACTCGGTAATTGCCCAAAACCCTCGCATTTTCGAGCTTTTAGATGGGTTTGAACCGGGCACTCATGTGCTGAGGCTGGTGGGTGGTGTTGGGTCTTTGAATCTTAGCGCGGCGGTGGAGAATTGGAGAGTTGAGGAGTGTTGTAAAGAGAATTGTGGTGTTGAGAGGACTGACATTCGGTTTAGTTTTAGGCATGGATACCCGCCCGGGATGAGGTTATCTAGGGATTTTAAGGCCAAGGTTAGGGAATGGCAGAGGTTACCCTACGTAGGGCCATATGAGGGAATGGTGCCAGAGAAGAAGAGGTCAAAGGCTAGTATGATGGCTTTAGAGAAAAGGGCAGTTGCTATTGTCCATGAATTTATGAGTCTGACTGTGGAGAAGATGGTGGAAGTGGAGAAGATAAGCCATTTCAGGAAATGGTTTGGGATTGATTTGAATATAAGGGACCTGTTTTTGGACCACCCCGGGATATTCTATTTGTCCACCAAGGGGAAGAGACATACGGTTTTTCTCAGAGAGGCTTATGAGAGGGGGTGTTTGATTCATCCCAATCCGGTTTATGATGCTAGGAGAAAGCTTCTTGATCTCGTTCTTTTGGGACGCCGGGGTTTGGTTGCTGATGAATCAAAGTTGAGGGATGTAAAGGAGACCCAGTGTCTGGGTGAAAACAGTGATGCAAACTGATGGCTGTTTATTACCTTGACTTTGGGAATTTCAGCTGTTATGAAGTCTGCAATTTGCTTGCCCATTCACATTCATGGATGATATGTCCTAAATCTGTCATTTTGACAGAGCAAAAGCTGAAAATTGGTTTAAGATGATCAGACCGAGCAATCTCAGAAAGGTTATAACTTCACCTCCCTCTTTTAAAAGTTGTGTTTGTGTACGCGCATGTCTTTCATCTGCCCTTTTTGTTCCCCTGAGAGTGTGTGTGTGTGGATAGTCAAGATTTACTTTTCTTGGTATTCATGTTGACATTGCAAAGCCATTTTCTTTGATGATTATGCGCTGTCTTTTGATCTATTGGCTATTTAAGTAGGCCGATACTAAATTTTACTGCTTAACCTGGTGCTTATAAAAAGGTCTGAAAGTACTAACTGGTCAGGAATGTATCCAGTTTCCTGACCACTGACCACCTCACTTATGTTTTAGCATTAGTAGTTTCAGATATTTCTATATACAGCAAGCAATGAGTTGACTGATAATTTGAACTTGGGCCAACATTTAGGCGTTTTGAACATATGCTGAACAGTGTAAACTTGGGCAAATACTTAGGTGTCTTGAATGTAAGGTTAGGTGATGAGTTCAATGTGACTTGTTGTAGGAGACATGGCATAAGCGTAAGCATATGAGACACAAAAGAATAGTTCAATGCCATTTTGCACAGAGGTTCAATGGTAACATATAGTTGAACTTGCAAAGAGAAAAAAGCCCAATGTTGTCTCGTAATGTTCCTTTACCTTTTGTTTTTCCCCTTTTCTTTGTTTACATGGAGTTCGGTAGATGGGTTCAGGTATTGTGGATATGGATTTAAACAAAAATGTCTTTGATGGGTTAACTTTCAACGGTTATTATTTTGACCCTTTTTTTTTTTCTTCTTTTCTTTGTTCCTTCTTGAGACTTAGTTATCTCAACTTGGGCATATATACTTGGATACAGTTGGGAACTTTCTATGGCATTGGCATCTTTTTCTGCTTAATGTCATGTTCAGGGAGGTCGTCCTTCGAATTTAGATTTGATTAGAATTTAGAATAAACCCCTTTCAATGGACTGGATGATACATTTGTAGGTTATCAAGGCTTGAAATGCTACCTTCTCGGCTGCAGGATAGGCAGTCGGCTTATTTGATAAGAACTTTATTCACTTTGCAACTCCAGTCTTGTTAGTTCAAGTTGTGATAAATTCATTTGACAATCTGTAGGTCAAGTTGCAACTCCAGTTTCTTGTTAGGTCAAGTTGGTAGAATAAACCCCTTTCAATGGGCTGGAAGATACATTTGTAGGTTATCGAGGCTTGAACCTTCTCGGCTGCAGGATACGCAGACGGCTTATTTGATAAGAACTTTGTTCACTTTGCAACTCCAGTTTCTTGTTAGGTCAGGTTGTGATAAATTCATTTGACAATGTGTGCTACTTTGAGTTACGGTTTATATTGAAAGAAAGTTTGCTAGCTGATCAGCACGTAGTTATGTGCTTTCATGTCTGGTTTCAAGTTTAAGAAACTACTCCAGGATCAAATTATATGAAGACTTTGCATAGCTCATTGGCTCATTGGCACATTGGGATGATAAGGGATAGTGCCCAAAGGGCAGCAGATACTCTAAATATCCATAAATCAGTAAGTGAACTATTTTTTCAATAATTCTAATGGCTGATTTGATTGAGCTCTGTCCCTCCCCAAATTGTGGACCCTAAAAAGAATATAAAATTAAGAGATATTTGAAATCACTTTTGAGGGCAATTTTACATTACAAAATATTGAGCAGAGACTATAATAGTTAACATTTAAATTTTAATAAATGAGAGGAAAGGAGGACGTGTAGTGTGCATCTTTTAAGTTTGTGAAAACTGATACATGACTGGAACTCTTGAAGAATACTGAGTTTATCAGGTAACTAAGAATACTTCTTAGATTTCTTATGGAAAGGGTCACAGGAAAAGACCCTGTTACAAGAAGAAATAGAGACACAAGCAATTTGTTAAATGCTTTGCATGTAGTAGCCCATGTCAACTACAGAACAATGTGCACAGGGCGCAAACCAATCCATTTGGAAAGAGTTAATAAGAACTAACGGTATTCAAAGACAAAGAAGAAGGTTTGAAGTGATATGCTACTGAGTATTTATTTTTTGGACTTTAAAACTGGCATGCAAACTATGCCTTTTGTTCCTTGAGGCTTTTGTTCTAGACTTGAAAAATATGGCATTCTTTGCTCTGGGATGCTGCTAATCATTCTTAAATATGGAGTCAATTCTTTACTTCTATTAGTGATTATGCTCTATTCCATTTACGATTTGAAGTTTGGAAGCTCCATTTAAATTTTAATCATCATAGATAAGATATTTGAAGAAAACTGAATTGTTTCATAACTAGTTTAATTTTTGTATACCTCATCCTAGGTCTCAAGTTTGATTCATTTTGTCATATGGTGCTAATGCTTCAAGTCTGTGTAGGTAGTTTTATAATCCTAATCCAGATGAATCCTTTTTTCTATGTTCATGGAAGTTTGGTGCCTTGAAGTCAATAGGGAACTACTTTATAATTTACAAAATGTATAGTGACCTTCTGAGTGTACTTTTTATTTGTGTTTTTGCATATAGTTAAACACCTTCTTAAGGATTTGTTTTTTCCTTCTTCGTATTTATGTATTTTAGTTTTCTGCACCTAAAATTCATAGATATAATTCAGGTAACTCTGTTTCACTGCTGACCATGAACCCTGTTCTCTGATTTGTTGCTATCATCCATCATGTTATTGTCATTTCAGCTTATGATGAGCTCTGGTTACGAATATCGATATATTTCAGCTTAACATTTATGTTTTTGGGATAATTCCCAATGGCTGGATGGGTCAATGGATAATATTTTCTCTCCTTGATGGTGAAAATAGCTTCATCTGATGTGCAGTCAAAGTATTGTCTTTCTTGTTTTCTTCTCTAACTCGTTCACTATTTTGGGGTCTAAGCTAGGTCTATTACAGAATAAGACAAATTGTTTATGTCACTTAAGAAATTCTCTGTTGTTTTTCTTCTTGAATGTATGATTAGAAATTGTCTTTAACGGTGGATCTGTTTGTTATTATTAACGTTAGACATCATTGACAGGTTAATCTAAGCAGATGTATCTGATGTTCGGGATTCTGCACTATCCTTTCTGTGTAAACCATTCACTTGAGTTGACTGTTGCTGACAACCTTGGAATACAGAAGTTCCGACTTTACAGTGGCGACACGGTCAATTTGGTATTGGTGGTTCAAACCTTCATGCCTCACCTGATTAGTCTCATAGTGGTTTTGGTACCATGAACTACCTGAACCATCTTTATTTTGCACTTTTTATGCATCTAACTATTTATCATCTGAGAAATTGACCGTCCCAGTCGATTTTAAAGCTCAGTGTTCTCTACCTTTCCTTAGTTATTTAAAAATTAAAGTTTAGTGGGGTATCATGTCCGGATATTTCAATTTATTCACATTTCACCAGAACTTCTGCAGTCCATGCTTGTATTCTTTTGCAGTTCCACAGTGGAGCTGCAGAAAGGGCAGGTTTGACACCCCTTTTTGCTTCTTGCAGTCTTAGCTTTCCTGTAAGTTTGACAGACATTTCATTCCCAAGTTTTTGCCTGCATGTGAAATTGAAGGCAAGGATGAAGATGATTATCAGGCAGGGTTAGCGAGGCGAGCTCCTTAACTTTTCAGAAAGGTAGTTTATGTTTTATAATTCCCAGAGTTGAGAAAGCACTTCCCTCTAAAAGTCTCTGCGTATTCTGGGAAAGTTTTCAAGAATTTATTTGCTCTGCTAATGTGAACTTTCATTCACGCTAACCAGAAAGTGTAATAATCACTGAGTCGGCATTGTTTTAGGATTAGCCATTACAAAGCAATTCAATGTAGTCTACTAACGGGAAATGTGAAGAACGACTTACAGATTACAGGTTTAAGGATCAAAACGGGAAATTATAAGGTATAAAGACGAAATTCTCAATTTTAAGGTATAAAGACTGAACTGGGAATTTCTCTACAGTCTAGAGAAGAATTAGAACGAGGTGAAAAGTACAGTATCATTATCAATTGCCTAGTAAGTAGACTCCTCTTAGAATACCTGTCTTTGCGAGCAAGAACGACTATAATGCCAAATTGTAATATAGTGAATATAATATTACAATTTGAAATGCCCCAAGTTACTCAATTCTTGGTCCACGAATTGACTTTGCTCAACTAAAAACAGAAAAGAGCTTCACACTAACCAGAAAGTGTAAGCATTGTTTAATGGATTAGCCCATATATAGCCATGCCCCCTCTACCTATATGTACCAGCCAAGGATCATAATCTGCTTTCTTTATTTTGGATCTAAGAGGTTTCAACTTTCATGGAAGAAATGATTACCTCAACTATCTTTATTAGTGCCCATCTAATTATTGTTCTGGAACAGAAAAACACATACTGTGGTGATAATAAAAGGCAACTTTAAGAGCTGCGGACTGCGTTGATGCGGTTTTATTATTTATTCGTATCTTTTAAATAAGTTATTGAACGGTCTCTGTTGTATTAGAGACTCGTAATTCAGGCTAAAGGTAATGAGCATACATGTGCGGGTGAGGGTATGTTTCTCAGCATTTAGCATTCCCTGTTTTAGTTTTCCCCACCTTAGGCATATAACTATCTTTTAGTAATAATGTGTAATAGCAATTCCTTGATGCTATTTAAGTTGTCATGGAAGTCAATTCCCAACTTCATCTGTCTTACTAAGTGCAAAGTAACACTATGCCTATATTGATTACTCTTAGGAAAACTGTTATATCGCATCACTTGGATCCTACTTATAAGAAATAACCCAGTTAGCAACTTTGGATAAAAAAACTCTTACTTCCAAAAAAAAAAAAAAAAAAGCTTTTGTTCAGTGGCTTCACTTTTGTTAGTACTCTACACGTGTTGCTGCCCCTGTTTCAAGGTTAAAGTTTGTTAAGTAATACCCTTGTGTTCGAACCTTAACTTAAGAAAAGTTGTTCGAACCTTAACTTAAACAACTATGAGTTAAACAAGGAAAGAGACAAATAGAATAGTGGAGGTTCAAAGTGATAAAAGAGAATAAAGAAGAAGGAAAATGTAAACGTTATCCAGAACTTTAGATTTTGCTTTTTCTTTAAGCTCCTTCTTACTCTGCCTTGATCCTTCAACCATTTTGTTTGCTTCCTTTGTTTTTCTTTATTACAGGACTTGCTCCCGACCGAAGAAAGGCATGTTCCCCTGAACCACAAAGGCACACTAGATATATTACCGTAACTAAGTAAATTAATTCCTTTTCATCATCATCATCATCATCATCATTATTATTATTATTTAACATGGAATACAATTGCAAAACCTCCACACACTCCGAAAAAAAAAAAAAGGTGAACTGTAAAGTTTGCTCCTAATTGGAAGCCGGTATATACATTCTTAACGTGGAAGACCTCACCATTCTTTTCTTTGACCAGTAAAGATAATAACGGCTTATACATGAAAATAATAGTTCTTCCTTAGGATATCTAAAAAGGATTACGGAAGCACAGCTTTATAGAAATCAAACACTAGAAATAGAAGTAAATAGTCCTATTTTCGTGGTAGGCTAAGTAACAGACCAAAACTTAGAAATATGGGAAAATAACGAATTGTATTATTTTTGTAAAACAAATTTCATATTATAAATAATAATAAAAACAAAAAAAAAGAAGAAGAATATGGTTTAGCTTCACTTTCCTCACTTTGAACAAACTTTATGCTCTCCCTCTCTTTTTATTTCTTTATTTCTATTTTTTTTTTTCTTGGGTTGGCCGACTTTGGGTTTCTCTAATATAGGCAAAGCTTCTCCAGCAAAGCTTCTTTGCTTGAACTAAAACAAGAGCCTGCCTACTCAGAACTGTGCTACACCAGAGAGAACCTTACTGCTTACTTGTTTCTTCTTCCAAAAGAGAATTTACTTCTTTGCTTCGGATTCGAGTTTCCAGAGTTTTCTTGTGGCTTTCTACTAAGAATACGGCAACAAAAAGAAGAGCAGGATGAAGCTGGTGGTGGAAGTGATAAACCTTATGCCCAAACACACACAAGCTTCTTCAAGTTCTTTTGAAGAAACCCACTTTGGGAATCAGATAAACGAAACCACATCTATTCCAATTAACCTTAACGCCATTTGCAAAACCAGGAAGAAAAAAGAGAAAAAAAAAAAAAAGGGAAAGAAGTCTATGTTCACAACAATAGTCCTGATTGAAACTTCCTTTGATAGCCATAATCCTAAAGAAGCTTTTATCCAGTTCTACTAGTTGGCTTCTCAAACTGAAAAAAATTCTTTCTTCTGTTTCACAAGTACAATAAGAACATCAAGCTCCACATCAGCATGGCGTCTATCCAGAGACGACAACGAGGCGTGCCATTGACAATGCACCACCAGAGTAACAACATTATTCCTCGGGCGGCGCCGGATCATCCCCATGATCTTTCTGCCGCTGATGCTGGCGATGACTACAGCCTCAAAGACACCAACCCGGACCTCGGCGAGCGCTGGCCGAGCATCGGTGGCGGCGTTGGTGGCGGTGTTTACGGGGGAAGAGGGTGGATGAGCAGCGAGAGATACTCGAGCACTTACGATCTCGTCGAGCAGATGTTTTATCTCTATGTTCGGGTCGTCAAGGCCAAAGATCTTCCTCCCAGCGCCATCACCGCGAGCTGCGATCCTTACGTGGAAGTGAAACTTGGGAACTACAAAGGAAGGACTAAACACTTCGAGAAGAGGATGAACCCGGAGTGGAACCAGGTTTTCGCCTTCTCCAAGGATCGAATTCAGTCCTCGACCCTCGAAGTCTTCGTCAAGGACAAAGAGATGATCGGGAGAGACGACTACATGGGGAGAGTTGTCTTCGACTTGAACGAGGTTCCGACCCGAGTCCCGCCGGATAGTCCCCTGGCTCCGCAGTGGTACCGACTCGATCACCGCCGCAGCGAAGGTAAAGTAAGAGGCGAAGTCATGCTCGCCGTTTGGATGGGGACGCAGGCTGATGAGGCCTTTCCGGAGGCTTGGCATTCGGACGGTGCCTCAGCCTACGGCGAGGGAGTTTTCAACATCAGATCGAAGGTTTATGTCTCTCCCAAGCTTTGGTACCTTAGGGTCAACGTGATAGAAGCTCAAGATGTTATGCCGAACGACCGGGGCCGATTGCCGGAAGTTTTCGTCAGAGCTCAGGTGGGAAGCCAAGTTCTTCGAACCAACATTTGCCCGACTAGGACCGCAAACCCGCTTTGGAATGAAGATTTAGTGTTTGTGGCAGCCGAGCCTTTTGAGGATCAGTTAGTTATTACCGTTGAGGATCGAGTTTACGCTTCTAAGGATGACTTGTTGGGTAGTATAAGCTTGCCCCTCGACATTTTTGATCGGCGGCTCGACCACCGGCCGGTGCACTCTCGTTGGTTTAATCTTGAGAAGTACGGTTTTGGCGTCTTGGAGCCCGATAGGAGGAAAGAGCTCAAGTTTTCGAGTAGGATTCATTTGAGAGTGTGCCTTGAAGGTGGATATCATGTACTAGATGAGTCAACTTTGTATATAAGCGATCAAAGGCCTACGGCGCGGCAGCTGTGGAAACAGCCAATAGGGATTCTTGAAGTTGGGATCTTAAGCGCTCAAGGGCTTCTTCCCATGAAGATGAAGGAGGGCAAGGGGAGTACGGACGCGTATTGTGTGGCTAAGTATGGCCATAAATGGGTTCGAACGAGAACAATTCTCGACACCTTTAATCCCAAATGGAATGAGCAGTACACGTGGGAGGTCTATGATCCCTGCACGGTTATCACGCTTGGAGTCTTCGACAACTGCCACCTCGGCGGAGGCGAGAAGCCGAATGGCGGCGGCGGCGGCGGCGTTGGTGGAGCCCGTGACTCTCGAATTGGAAAGGTTCGGATCCGGCTTTCGACGCTCGAAGCTCACCGGATTTACACGCATTCCTACCCTCTTTTAGTTCTTCACCCTCACGGAGTGAAGAAGATGGGAGAGCTCCAACTGGCGGTTCGGTTCACAACTCTGTCGTTGGCCAACATGATCTACGTGTACGGACACCCATTGTTGCCTAAGATGCATTACTTGCATCCGTTGACGGTGAACCAAGTGGACAACTTGAGGTACCAGGCGATGAACATCGTGGCGGTGAGACTCGGGCGAGCCGAGCCGCCGCTGCGAAAAGAGGTGGTGGAGTTCATGCTGGACGTGGATTCACACGTGTGGAGCATGCGAAGGAGCAAGGCCAACTTCTTTCGTATCATGGCTCTCGTGTCGGGTATGATCTCGATGAGCTGGTGGTTTGGAGACGTTTGCCAATGGAGGAATCCGATCACGACGGTGCTTGTTCACGTCCTCTTTCTAATACTGATTTGCTACCCGGAGCTGATACTTCCCACCATGTTCCTCTACATGTTCCTGATCGGACTGTGGAACTATAGGTTTAGGCCGAGGCACCCTCCGCACATGGACACCAAGCTGTCTTGGGCGGAGGCGGTCCACCCGGACGAGCTCGACGAGGAGTTCGACACGTTTCCGACGTCGAAATCGCACGACGTCGTCCGGCTGAGGTACGACAGGCTGCGGAGCGTGGCGGGGAGGATTCAAACGGTGGTGGGGGACATAGCGACGCAGGGGGAGAGAGTTCAGTCTTTGCTGAGTTGGAGAGATCCCCGAGCGACTAGCCTTTTCATAGTTTTCTGCCTCTGCGCCGCCCTTGTTCTTTACGCGACGCCGTTTAGGGTGGTGGCATTGGTTGCGGGCCTGTACTACTTGCGGCATCCTAGGTTTCGGAGCAAGTTGCCTTCGGTGCCCATCAACTTCTTCAGGAGATTGCCTGCTAGAACGGACAGTTTGCTGTGATAGTATGATGGGAAAGCCCTAAGTTTATGTTTGTTTGAGTTCTTTTACTCCCTTGTTTCTGTTTATTGATATTTGAAGTCTGTATTTTTCTCTGAAGCGCGTTCATTTTGTTGACAGCAATAAATACATGTTTCAAAGAGCCCATCAACATGGCCTAAACATATTATGTATAGTTTAAAACTGAAGAACTTAGAATCACCTATAATTTCACTAGTTACCACTGGCACACTGTAATAACCTGTGTTTTAGCAGGGGTAAAATGGTCTGTTTAACCAATTTTCCGAATTAGTTAGTGGTGGGAATTTTAAATTTTTAAATTTGGGCTTTAATGAAATGTTCTTTCAAAGCCAGGGGCTAAAAGCAAATTTCGAAGGACTTAATTGGAAGAATTTTCATTTAAGGGACTAAAATGCAAATATGACACCCATTAAATGGGTGCCACGTGCTGGCACTATTCCCCTCCCTCTCTCTTCTCCCTCGACTTCCCTCTGCTCCAGCCAATGACGTCCAGCCATTGCAGCTCCTCCACGACGACGTGCCTCTAGTGGGTTTCAATCGACGCCACACGGCACCAGCAGGACCGCCGGCCCCGAGAACACCACCCTAGCTGGAGTCTCAAAGCCCGCCGGTGCCTATAGCGTCGTCACCGGCGATGTGAAGCCACGAGTCTTTCTCGACTTTGGCGGCTTTTTCGGCCACTTCAGGGCCCGAAACAGGCGTCTTTCCATTCCTTTCGACGAGAGGAATCTCCTGTGGTGAGGTCTGTTCCTTGATTTGAAGCCCTATTGGAAAAACGACCTTTCAAACCAAGTTGTCGGGAGTTCGAAAACGACCGTCAAACGACAGCAAACGCACTCCATGGCATGGCATTGCTGCTCTGTTGAGGTAGGGGATTCAATTACCTAATTTTAATACCATTTGCATAATATTCAATTGTGTTGGTATATTGCGAAAAATGTGAATTTTATTGCTTTAGATAATTATGCAAACTGCCTGGTGAATTGATTTGGTTATAAACTGTTCTGGAATGCTCGTAGATGATTGTAGACTGTACTGTATAGTTATAGATGTTTTTCATACAGGTCTAAATATTGGGATTATGTGTTTATTTTGGACTTTTGATGGATATATAAACGGCCTGGTGAAATTGAGATGGTTGGGATTTTTGCTGTGTGGTTTATAGATGCTTTTCATGTAAGTTTGGATTTTTTGGATTTATCCGAATTGCAGTCGTTATGCTACCAGTTTTCCGAGAGCGAAAATGGTAAGTATGGCATGACAATTCAATTGTAGTAGTTGTAGTGTGAGGTTTAGGACCACACAAGGTGTACCTGGGTGTCACGAGACACCTAGTTGGTAGTTGGACCCCACAGTTGGTGCAGAGTCTATAAATCTATGTGGGACTTTTCAATTGGCAAGGTGCGAGTGCGTACTCTTGACCATCGGTGCAAGTCCGTAAATCCACGTAGAGGTCTAAGATACATGGTCATGTGTACATTTGAGCTGAGATTGCACTCGAGATTTGAGTTTGGGATTTGAGCTTAGGATTTGAGTTCGGGGTCTGAACGCAGGATATTGATTCACACAGCACATTACTCTGGGATGAGACAAGGTAATGTGAGCTCAGGGCATATGAGCTGGTCCATATTATGAAGAGGTTTTTTTTCTGGTTACTCCCACCTGATAGATGTAGGCATCCGGTGCCCCTCCGGTCCAGCAGGTGAGACACGTGGGTGTCTCTCCGGTAATCCGGGATTGGTAATCAGGCAGAGGGTATTATATCTCCTCTAGTTACTCTCACTCGGTAGGTGTAGGCATACGGTGCCCTCCGGTTCGGTAGGTGAGACATAAGAGTGTTCCTCAAAGTATTCTGGGATTGGTGATCAGGAAGAGAGTTGTTTTGACTCCGTGATGAGGTTACACGAGCTCGTGGGTATTGAGCTGGTTGAGGCTGCATACAGGTTTTTCTATTTTACTTACATGCTTTCATTCATGGACCTTCTGAAATTGATTTAATTATATGGATTTTTGACTATTTTTTAATATAGCTAACCATGTAGAGATTCTATAAAGCAAAAATGATTTTTGATATGGTACTTGAGTTTCCTAGTGGGCTTTTAAGCTCACCCCTTTGATTTTCTTCCCTTTCAGGTATTCGGTCGAGATAGGATTCTTATAGAATGAATGAGTAGTTGGTTCATGTCTGTAGCACTCTTTGTGTCGTGGTTGGTATTCAAACCCTATCCTTCCTCGTTTCTAAGTAATCATTTAGTCAGATTCTATGTATTACGTTAAGTGAGTGTATGAGGACGTTTTTACTACTATTTAAGGACTTAGTGTGAAGGAACACTATGGTTTTTAAGGAGCACGTTTTTAAAGTTTTAAGTACTTGGGATTTCGATTAGTTTCTTGTAAAACAAATTTAAATATACGAGTTCAAAAAACTTATAATGTTCATATTAACAAGGAGGAGTGTCCTAGCAACCCCAATCTTTAACCAAATTAATTAGATATTTTTACTAAAACTTTAAAGATGTTTCTTTGGACAGACAGTAGACCTCCCTTGATATGAAATCAATAGTATTTTGAGGACTAAAAAGAAAAAAAAACCAAGTATTTATTTATTTTTGAGATTTGCCAATTCACTATTTATTTATGTTTACATTTAAAATTAACCAAAAATCATGACTTTGGATTTTCGGTCATGACACACATGGTAGACAAAACTAAATACTAGTGTTTTATTTATTTCATCTATTTTTAAATGTTTTGTTCTATAGTCTAATGTAAACGAGACAAATTATATAAATCATTTACAAACTTATGATTTTCATCTAATAAAATTTTAGAATTTTGAAATTGATCCACGTCTTGACCCTTATTGAAAAAAAGAGTGAAGGAGGCGCAGTAGAACATGTTAACGAAGTCTAAATATTTCGCCCACAATTGAAACGAGGCACCATCGGCGGGATCAACAGTGCTGGAAAAATGTTGCATATGGCGATGACAGCATAAGCAAGTTGGAGTTTGTTAGGGAAGTGAATGAGTGTGTAATTTTAGATGTGTGATATAAAAATGAGAGTTAGACCATTATTGCACGGCGCGGCCCTAGGAATAGGGTCGGGTTGGGCTTATATATCTAGGCCTGCGAGCCGGCCCGCATGGGCCAGCCCAGCCCGACGAAAAATAATTTTTATTTTAATTTTTTTAAAGTTTTTAAATAAATTTAAATACAAAACTTTTTTCAATACTTATAAACATACATTCCCTCACTCTTTTTTTCATACTTTTAAATTTCAATCTAATTCTAAATAATTTTTAAAAGTTTTTTTTGTTTTAAGCTTTTTTTTTCAACTATTCAACTTATATAATACATACTCTTAGCTTATTTAATTATTTTTAAATTTTTATTAATAGTAAAAGAACATAACATATCATTTATTTTTTTATTAATTTTAATTTTAAATTTCTAATATTTTTAACTAATTATACAAATAATAATATTATTTTTTTAGATTTTTTTATTTTTTAAATTGGGCCAAGAGCGGGTTGGCCCGTTTTGGCCCGTTTCGGGCCCGGTGGGCCTACGGGCTGAGTTGGGCTTCACTTTAAAAATTTTGGATAGGCCAGTTCAGCCTAGCCAGCTTTCTTAGACGGGTCGGCTTGGCTCGGTCCGTTTGTCCTCCCAAGCCTGCTTTGGGTGGGCTGGCCCACCCGACCCGCCCATTTTGGCACCTCTAATTAAAAATAATTTAAGACAATCAACACAAATAATCTAATTTATATATATGAATGTATATATATGAAAAGATGTTAAATATTGAGGTATAATCTCGTACAAATCAAAATTCGGGATTTACTCTACAGAAATGTCATAGTTTTCCACCTCTACACTACTCTTTTCTTTACACGATGTTGTTAAGGATGGTGGATTTGATTACGGGGTTGTACTACTATGAGGTGCACACACAAATTATGCACACTCGTACTTGCTGCTAAGTGTATACCAATATGCACACATGGCATACTTGGTACCTAATATGTGCACATAATCATCTACATAAAAAAAAATCAAATTATACATATAACAAATAAAATTAAAGAAATAATCATAACCATTTTGCTTAAATTAAAAAAGAGAATAAACATCGAAGAGAACCCATGAACAAATACACAAACTCAAAAATAGAACTATAAATAGAACCCATAATAGAACTAGAAACAGAACACAGAAACACAAATAGAAACAAAATGTAGAAATAGACACAGAAAGGAGAATAGGCAACATCTTTTCAATAACACTAGTGAAAAAAAAAATGTTGGTAATATATATTTTTTTTAATAGGCAATACTTGTTTAAGAAATGTTGCAAAGTTTTTCGAAAAAGCTATCTATTGCAACATTTTTACAGAAAGAGTTGCATAAAATTGTTACTTTGCGCAATGCTTCTTAGAGAGGTGTTGCAATATATTAGCCGCTGACAAAGAAAAACACTTACCGGGAAATATTGCCTAATCCAATATAATAATATTTTTTAGTTATGTAGTTAATATATTACCAAAAATTAGGCCCTAATTTCTTTGCCCACTGACGTGTCGTTTTAGCCTATCGTTCTCTTACTCGCTCATGACTAGCAGCTTGAGCAGTAGCGAAACCCTCGACCCTGAGTAAGTCCACATCAACATTGTTGGTCTTGGCTTGATTTTTCTGCGATTTAGTGTGAAGATTAACAATAATCGTTGCGAGGAATCTGTGGGTGGAGAATAGTGTCTTTTGGCTTCTTGAAGAGGTTAGATTTAATTGCGCTTATCTTTTTCCTAGGAATAATTACAAAAAAATACCCTGAGATCTGGGTGTTCTGCAATTTAAACTCTAAAGTTTAGACTCTGCAAAATAATACCCTGAGATTAAGTATTTTTGAAAATTAATACTCTGAGTTGATTTTTTAAATAATTTCAATTGATAAAATTCAATAATATCCCCAAAATTAATAAGAATAATAAGGATTAATCTAGTTTTAATGGAGGATATTATTATTTTTTCGTTATTAAAATTGGTCAAAAAGTCTATCTAGGTATTAATTTTCAAAAAATTTTAATCTCAGAGTATTATTTTGCAGAGTCCAAACTTCAGGGTTTAAATTACAGAACATTCAAACTTTGAGGGTATTTTTTTACAGTTTACCTTTTTTCTTATAGATTCTCGTGCATAAAATTGGATATTCATAGAAAGCGCGGATGAGGATAATTGTGTGTGATGGTATATTAAGCATTTTATTGGGTTTTTTTGTATAGTTTTTAATTAGATTTCCTACAGATGAGGATGACCATGATTTGGCTCAATCCGAATAGGTAATTGTTTCTTGTTATTTAGTTTATATGCAATAATATAATCGAGCATCTTTGTTTGACAAGGCATTGCTAATTCAGTTTAAAGATTACTTCATTGTTGTTTCACTTTTTCTTTTTCTTTTTCTTTGCTCTCGAATAAAAGGAGTTGACTCAGTGGGAAATTATGTACAATTATGTGAATTTTGGGAAAAAGGATAACATTGAGATATATAGAATAATGAAGAAAACATTCGAAAAGTGTCGATCTTTTTTTTTTCTTTGTTTATATATTTTTGTTTTGAACTTTTGACATTGAACTTGAGCTAAACTAATTACTATTATATGGGATAGTTATTGGCAGGACTAACAATATTGAAAGTCTGTTAATGGATAGAGTATATTAATAAATCTTTTCAAGGAGTATTGAAGAGTTTTAACGGAAGAACCAACAACCCTCTTTGTAATGGTAATTTGAGTCATTTGATAATAAGAAAGGAAATAAGAGATTTCTGAAGATAATTATTAGAAATTAGAACCTTGCTTTCCATGGGATAGACCTACAGAGTTAAATATTTGATCTTGTTAATTATGGAGTTTTTCCTCTAAGGAGTTTAGGATAGTTCATATTTCTCTTCTTTGATTAAATTTGTTGGTACGATAAGGTTTTATTCGGAAGAAGCTTCTCCATGTAAGATAATTTAATTTGTTTGGATATAAAAAAGGTTTTATATAATTTTGGCTTGCTGTCTAATTTTCACCTTTGTTCTTCTAGTTACCTTTTTTCTCTTATTATTAAAAGTTTAGTACGTTCTGAAGAAAGTACTTGTACATTCTGAACTGTATAATTGTTTTATATCTCTAATGTTAGAAAATAGACCATTTATTTGAAATAGTAATTTGGGTTTAAATGGGCTTGAGAACTCATGTGCTTTGTAAAGCCCAAATTAAAGTTGTAAATTCTATTTTCATTACCAATTTGGAATCATGTGTCCAAATTGGAGCTTAGGTGAACGAGAAATTGATACTCAAAGTATACTTGTTGGTATTAGAAAATAGAGGAAGAAAGATGGAAAAGCTGGTCCCAAATTGGTTGGGAAGCTCTCATACCTGTGCTTTATATAGAGTTGTATTTTTCATGGGTGTAACTATGTGTAGCGAAGATGCTCTCTCATGCATGCGCAGGGGAGGTGCAAATCATCTGGGCTTGAGTCCTGATTTGCATGGGCTCGTGTGTATCCGCACCTGCAGACATGAATGTCGGCCAAAAATCTTGGACTCTTATAAAGACAACCTTTTGCTGCGGCCATATTTATTTTTTCTCTATTTTCTCTATTCTGCTGCTTCTAGAAGAACGTTTGAAATTGATGGCAATGAAAGACTTGTCTGTTAGCTCAGAAACTGCCATTTTAATTGAATAAAAAAAGGTTCAATTCTGGGCCAGTAAAGGATAGAGAATTGGCTGCTGAGTAAGAGCCAAATTATTGGCATTATGGAGCATTAGTGCTGGTTTTTGTAATTTCTCTTTTCGCCTACTATATAAGCAGACCCTTTCTATCTCTTTTCCATACCAAAAGCTCTCAGCTTCTCTATTCTTTTTCCCTCCTATTCTCTCCTTAGCAGCTTACTTTCTTTTGAGTATTTTAGTATTTAGTTTCTAGCTCTTATTGTTTCTGATAATCTAGCTCTAGAAATTCTTGAGTGAGAAGAGTTCTGCGAGTTAAGTTTCCAGTTCGTAAGAGTAGAGGTATTAGTGTTTTGCCTACTACTTTTAGTCGTTGTATCCTGGGAAACTGACGCTTACAAAATCCTCGAGCATTCTGATGGAGAGAACGAATCAGTTTTAAGGACTTTGTGTGGTACATAGGCCTCGGCTGTTAACGATTTTTTGTTTTTACAGGAATACTTGTTTTGAAGTGCTGCGGAAATTCTGCTTAAGGTTGAAGTATAATAATTTTAGTAACATTATTTGTTGAAAATTTTGTTATAAACGTGTGTAACCTTATATTTTGCATATGCATATATGTTATTATTTTCTTACATCTAAAGCATCAAAACAAAAAATGAAACTCATCCTCATTTATATAATCCATAGTTCTATTGTTGCATATTCCTTTAATTCGGCAATTATTGCAGCTCAAAAGGCACAGAAGGCACTAAGAGCAGCTAAGGAATTGTTTGAAGAGAATCTGATCACATATCTCAAATCTGAAAAGAGGGCCAATACGTAACTGTGAAGCATTATACGTACATAGTACATTTCCTTTGGAACTTTATTAATTTCTTGAAATTTTTTTGGATTTTGTATTTAAGTTCTATTACAGGAAGCGATCATGTTGCGTAGAAACATTATGCATAGCTCGATTGGCTGAAGGTTCAAGATATGTGATTCATTCTTTTTTTTTCTTTTTCCCAAAAAATTGGTTGCTAATTAGAGACATTCAGCAAAGCTTGATTGCTTCTTAAATTTTATTTTTTAATTGATACAAAGGGAAAATCATTCCAATAAAACTTACGTAATGATTAGCATTAGCTTAACGGCCTTTGGAATAAACCTTCAATGGTATTCCAATCCATAACAATTTCATTTGGGAGGCACTCTATTATTCTTTACCAATTTCAGCACTATTTTGCCATAGGTGAAGGACATATCATGGTCATTGGTACTCTAATATTACTAAGCTTCTTAGCATCCTTAAGTCATCCTTAACTATTACAGAATCCAACCTCTCATTAAGGCTTGGGGAATTCTAGCCTACAAAACTCTCATGAATCAAGAGACTTTGGGGTTGTTTAGCATCATAACTAAAAAATTATTTTTTGTTTTAAAAAACTGAGAACAATTTTTAAAAATAGAGTTAAAGAAAATAAAAAATTCAGAGAACAACAAAATGTTATTTTCAAAGTGTTTTCTTAACTTTTTCTTTTTCTAAAAGAATAAAATAAGTCTTTCACATGACTTTTATATACATATTCTCTCATAATTTTCTCTCTCATCACTTTCTCTCTCGTCACTTTCTCTCTCCTCATTCTCTCTCGTCACTTTCTCTCTTCTCATTCTCTCAACCCTCATTCTCTCTCATCATTTTCTCTCTTTTTATTTTATTCTATCACTTCCTCTCTCATCATTTTTAATTCCTTTATTTTTTAATCACATTATCTCTCCTCATTCTCTATTACTACTTTGTTTTTTATAACTTCCTTTATCTTTATTTTCTTTTTCCATACATTCTTATCACTTTCTCTCTCTTGTTTGTTTTCATTTATTTCTCTTTCTTCTATCTTTCTCAATACTTTTTATTTCCTCATTCTTTCTTATAATTTTCTCTCTTATTATTATCTTTCATTACCTTTTTTCTTATAACTTTCTCTCCCCTTGTTCTCTTACTTGAATTTATATCTCGTAACTCCCTTTTGATTTTTTTTCTCTAAATATTTTTTTATAATATAAATATGATTTTTTATATTCATATAATTTTTTTTCCTAAAAAATATTTTTAGAAAACATTTGCCAAATACCCATTGTTTTCTGAAAACATTATAAAAAAATTTTTGTTCTTATTTCTAAAAACACAACTCTAAAAACAGAAAACAAAAAACCAATACCAAATAGCCCATTCTCAACTCTAATGTTAATCCTCACTTCCAAACCTGAGATTATTCCAAATGCCCTTAAACAAACTGGCCATAGGCTCAGAGCTAGCCTTAGCTGATGGACATTGATTCTAAATTTTACCTTTAGGCCTTTGCCTCGTTACCCTTCTCTTTGGAGGCATCTTATTAATCTGTATTCATTTGCCAAACAATTAATGAGATAAGGATTCAATTTTTTTTTTTTTTGAAAAGTAATTTCAATCTAATGTAATGGTGTCACATCGAAGGCATATAAACCTAAGCTCTGATACCAAAATTTTTGTTACAATCCAAACCTCAAACTAGTGGCAAAAAAAGAATTTTACAAGTGGAAATTCAATAACTATTTTTAAAAAATTTATGCACTTCATTTTTCAAGAAAAACGATATTTAGTTTCAAAACGACATTTTGAGAAAAAGTTCATATAGTAAGCCAAAATGTAAATTTCCACAAATATGTGATCACCATTAGACATAGAGTGATAGTGTAATTTATAAAATATTTCCAAGCATCATCATCATTATCACAATTTCACATAGCAATTATACAGACCAAATCTACAATATGCGCCATAAAGTATTTATACAAATTAAAATAGAAGTCTTCCGAGTAGTTACCAATTATTGAAAATTAGTAACAAACTTTCTTCAACTCACCTTGCTCCTGAATTTCTCACAACACACAGGATACTACCTGAGAGGAAGGATGGAGGAAGTGAGCTAGTACCCAGTAGAGAATTGATTCCATGTTTTTAAATGATAGAATATTTATTTCTAAATTCCTACATGGTTAGTAACTTTTTAAACAATTTATAAAATCCATTTATAATAATGGTTCAAAATTTCATCAAACTTTAGTCTTTTACAAAATATGTTCCCACGTCCCAAAGATTCACATATTTCAAACTTTTATCAATTTCGTCTTCAAAATCCAAAGGTTCAAATATTCTAAACCTTTACCAAATACATTTCCAAAACAAGTACATATTCATACTACCAAACATACAACATTGCAACGCAATCATGATGATATATCTGAGATGGTCAAATGGAATACCCGTAAGTCTGAGCACCCTATTTGGGTACCGTAAGTCCGAGTACCCTCCTTGGGTATCGTAAGTCCACAACTACGTAAGTGTTATAAATGTATGCAATACTATATGAATGATATTGATGAGACTATATACCATTTATTATAAAATCACAAAATAACCATGCAGTAAATTTCATTCCAAAACATCACAATTATTCAAAAGAATTACGAAAATTGAATAAACGATATTTATTTCATGAAATTCTAATGATGTGTAAAATACTCCTAATGTATTCAATTTTTTTATAAAAGATTGGTAATCAATCCCCTACCTAGAATCTAGTGCAAGAATTTTTTACGAAGGCTCGTGCCAATTTTCGTGTGTCGTTTAGAAGTCCGATGAGCGAACTAGAGTTCAAATTAGCTTGCTTCAGGAGGCCACTTTTCCAACGGAGCTTGACAACCAGACAACACCATTGAATTCCTAGCATTCAAAATAGTTGGGTTAGGTATATAATATGACTAATTTTGATTCACGCCGAAACCTGACTCCTAGCATGCAAAATGAGATTATTCTCGAGCCTCGTGTCTCGAAATTTGTGTCACTATAAAACATAGCAATATTATATATCAAAATTCATTTCTTGACCTCATTAAA
Source organism: Trema orientale (assembly GCA_002914845.1). Classification (NCBI taxonomy): domain Eukaryota; kingdom Viridiplantae; phylum Streptophyta; class Magnoliopsida; order Rosales; family Cannabaceae; genus Trema; species Trema orientale. Next base: position 316,423 of record JXTC01000135.1, on the reverse strand, counting down.
TCCAAATTTGAAGTCAAAACTTTGTTTCAAGGTCAAGAGCATTAAATGGGCCTTAAATATAAAAGTTACAAAAATACCACTTTTCAAAAGTATTTGCAAAAATACTTCTTATTATTTACAAAAAAAAATACCAACTTCTTAGAAATATTTATGAAATATCATTTTTTTCAACTCGGCCTGGGGCCCGTTTTAAGAAATACCATATTTTCGGCCTAATGTTGTGTCAGCTTACAAAATACCATTTTTAATTCTGGATTAGAAGAGTACCAACATTTCAATACAAAAATTTTCCCGATTTCAATTACACATAACTTAATCATCTTGATTCATGATTCAATTTACACAACTCAATCACCTCATATAGTTCTCATGGCCATAGCAAATACTTCACAAAAATGATTATACAAATGCCAGACTTATAACTTCAAGAATGACGGAATTCTCGATGGAACTGACTCAGGTTGAATCGACTGAAACCACCACATGGAGTTGATCAGCGACGTCGATAGTGGATGCTTTACGTGCCAGAGGAGAGCTGAAGCGACCACTGATGGCGGACTTTTCGCCGAAAAACAGCCCAATAGGCGTAGCTTTCGGGAGCTTCTAGCTCTGTCTACAGGCGGCGTGAGGCAGCGAGACTACCTGGTCTGGCTTCATCATCAACCGGCAAAGGACGTGGGTAGGCACGTCGCTGACAGATGGGGCAGTGATGTGGTAGCTGGTTTTTCAGTAGACGGCTCTTTAGGCTTCACGTGGGAAAAGGAAGAAAAGACAAAAAAAGAGAAAAGAAAAATGAGGAGAGAGAGAGAGAGAGAGGTGTCGGCTGGATTTAAGGGAGTGATGAGGGGGGATTCGGGGTCTTTTAAAAAAGAAATCTGACAATTTTCCCTTTTAACGGGTAGAAGGCCCAAATTATTCTTGAAGAAATGGGCTTGCGTCCTTATACATGATGAGTTTGAAATTATTTATTTATTAAGTAGGGTATATGAAATTATTTATTTATTAAGTAGGGTGCAATTCGTTCTTGATATATATATAATAGTGAAAATTATGGATCAGACGAACGAGCAATATTGGGCATAGAATTGGACAAGCGAAAAATTATTCAAATTAGTTGTTTTATTACATAAAATGTCAAATAATGTTAACAAACACAAATGAGAACCGATGGAAACGAATAATGGCCCCGTTTGTTTCGCCTATTTGAATGTGTGTATTTGAATGGAAATTGTGGAATGGGTTATAATTGGAATGTAAGAATTAGAATGGACCATTCAAAAACACCTCTTCCTCTCCATTCTCATCCAAGACACAAAAATCAATTCAAATAATTGATGTGACTGATGAACCATTTGAATGGAAAAACTAAATTGTTGAAACAAACACTCATTCCAAAAGACCATTTGAATGGAAAATTTAGAGTTGTTGAAACAAACACCCATTCAAATGGATTTTCCATTCCAATAGAATGGAATGGGCGAACCAAACGCCCCAATATAATATACGTTCTCATTTATCTCGACTCACAAAAAGTCGAAAATTGATAGTAACTTATCGCTGGAGACAGAGAGCTCAGATTTGGAGACAAGAATCCCATCGGCGTCCGCATATAACCAATCGCCATCGAGAATCAAGGTTCCTGCAACAAAGGCAGGTAAATGCCTTTCCCCAAGCCCTTTTTTGGTAGGTCTCACTGGATGAGATGCCAAAGCTCTCACCCCAATATCACATTCATTGATGTCATTAACATCTCTGATGCATCCATTCACCACAACTCCAGCCCACCCCATCCTCTCCGCTAACTGTGTCAGCTGTCCCCCCATAAGAGCACATCTCATGCTTCCTGCCCCATCTATCACCAGAACTTTTCCCTCTCCTCTGCTTCGAAGGGCCTCCAACACCAAACCGTTATCGTCCAACACCTTCAAAGTCTCTATACGACCCGAGAATGCCTCACGCTTCCCGTACGTCTTGAACACTGGCTGCAGAAATCGCAGTTCCCCGCTCTCCATTAGCTCAATGTTTGAGTCGCATAAGTCGGTAGTAGCCAAGACATCCATAGAGTGCAAACTACAAAATTCATATGTATGATATGAGCGAGCAATAATGTTTGATATATGTATGTATTTCCACTAGTAATTCGTCATTATTGTTCATTAGTGGTTTAATTAAATGATCAATAACAAATTAAACTGGCTTGCTTGTCAATTTCTGAAAACCAGGCTAACAGTTAGAATTATGTACTATATGATATACATCTGCTTCGGATCCAACGACTGTGATCTGACCAACTTTGTAAGTCATACACATTGTACTACTCCTACTGATCTATAAGAGGTGGGTGCAGGACTCTTAGACCGACATTAAAACCTCCGATTCACTTTTGTTGATGACATCTACACTTCCGCGGGTCAAGATCTTGCCGAAGAATTAAAGAGAGAGGAGAGGAAGAGAATATTAAAAAATAAAAAATAAAAAATAAAAAATAAAAAGGACTAAAAATTCAGAGGGGAACGAGATCACATGGATCCGTTTATTTATTTATTTATTATGGGAGTAAGAGGGGAAAGTAGTTTTAATAGTTTAAAAAATGGATAATATCATTTTTATATCATGTATTTTGATACTTTGTTCAATTTATACCTTCTGTTTTGGTTATTATCAACATTGACTCTTAGATTTGAAATCTGTTACAAATTTATACCCTGACACCAATTTTGAACAGTTAATTTACCAAGCTGCTGTTTAAAAAATTGAAAATAAATCATATAAAAACTGATCTGAGAATGAGTTTATTAAATTATCTTGGTAAATTAACTGCTCAAAATTGGTGTCAGGGTATAAATTTATAACAAATTTCAAATCTAAGGNAAAAAAAAAAAAAAAAGAGTTTAATTTACATTCAACATGATAAGTTTTAATAACAATTTAATGAAGACACAACGATAATAAAATCATATTATACATTGCTCTTACTAAGACAAAATAATAATAATAATAATAATACAGCAGGTGCTTAGCTGTCCTAACAGTAATAATCATTAATCAGTACTACTTTTTTTTTTCAGATCAGTAATAATGGAAAAACTACTGTTGATATTACACTTTCCAATATTTTTATATATTCTAAGTTTTGCACCCCTCAGAGCAACAATAATGAAGGGGTGGGAGATTTGAACTACTCAACAACGAAGGAGGGTGTATATATATAGATGTAGATATATTTATAATAGATTCTTTGTTTTGCTGGAAATATAACGTAGCTGGTAGTTGGAGACTAGAATTACTTGAAAGCTGTAAAGATGCGAAATTGAAGCTTAATTACCAAGTTGAGACCTGACGACTATTTCCTTGGAGGGGACCTGGATGAACCTTCACCCTTCTACGGTTCTACTCTGCGAGAGGGATTATTTTACTCTATTTCGTTGAACAAAAAAAACTTGTGGACGACAAAATGAGGGGGAGGAAAAAGACAAAAGAGCACTCTTCAAATGCTCAATATTTCACTTACACCTTCGAGTTCGACTTGCTTGAAAAAAATTTGCCTCAGGAAGGGTCGTTATTTATAGCCAAATTGTAGAACCCCATTTTTTTTTATCAAGGATATATCAATATTTTTATTTAAAAACAAAAAAAAAACATAAACACTTACAAATACACCCACGTGCATCGACTCCCTCTCATGACACCAACCCATCCCACATGTTGTTTTCCACTCATTTTTCTTTTTCTTTTCTTTTCTTGTTTTTTTTTTTTTTTTATTCCCATCATTTCTTCACGCACCTAAAAAAGCTTCTCTTTCGTCATCATCTTCTTTTTCTTCATTCTTCCAAGCCAACACTCAGTGGCAGAGGCACACTGGGGAAATTTTTTTTATTTATTATTTGTATATAAAATTTAATAAAAAATGACATTTGCTCCCCCCTTAAAAATTTAAATTTACGCACATGTCCACCTGTGATATTAATTCTAATGCTTAATAGGACATCAAATTTTGGTTGGCTTATAGACCAGTGACTATGGACCACATTTTTAGGCCTCACTCAAACTCAAAAGGAACTTTAGAATAACCATATGCCTAAACGTTTTCTTTTTTTTTTTTTTTTGTCTGCAAATTAGATCATTAAACCTAAAGGAAATGGCCCAAAGGCCACTAAACAACTTAACACCCTTTAGACACTCTTCCAACTTTTTTTTTTCATTATTTTCTCTTCCAATTCCAAAATAGATGTCTGCGACTGCCATTGTTATATGCTGGTGCTGCCTCTGCTTCAGAGTTCTTCAGATCTCCTGGCTCATCATCACGATTCACACTTTACTCCTAATTTGGGTCATCTTACTTTAAGAGGTATAAGCTTAATTTTAAATGTTTAGATAATAATCTACCACAGTTACTACTCAAATTGATAGAAAATTTCTTTTTGATATTTTGTCAAATATTTAATATGTGTTGCTATAATCATTTCCATAAAAGTCATATCTATATGCTTAAACCCAAATCAAAGAAAATATAGAGAACATACATACTCTAAAAACCTCCAATTCAAATAAACTGTGTATTAAACAATAATGAGATTAATCGGGATGTAATAGAGTATATTATGTTTACGTATATGTACATATGAGCTATATACGAAACCTAAAATCTTAAAGAGGATTTCTAAAACCTAATATGCATGCATATTTATATATAGGTTGCCAATCCAGTAGGTATTTTTTTTTTTTACCTATGTGTAAGTATTTTTTTTTAGCCATTGGATCATCATCTAATGGTGATTCAACGGTCATAATGGTGTGCATGAAAAGACATGCATCATTAATGCTATTTCTTTCTCTTACTTTTTAATATAAAAAAATGTACAAAAAAAATTTTTATTGGCCAAATTGATACCTATGCATAGGTAAAAAAAAAAAAATACCTACTAGATTGGTGCCCTTATATATATATATACATATTCAATGTTGAGTTGTCACTCTGAATCTTCAAAATAAACTTTAATCTTACTCGAAGATACTGAAAATTTTGATATATCAGAATGTGTTTTGATTTTTACGGGATTGGATTTGATATTTTTTTTGTAGGTATATAAGTTTTTCAATTTTGCAGATGAAGAAGATTCGCTGAATTTTTTTTCAGTTTAAAGCTTTTGTGTGATTCGATTATATGAACAAAAATAGAGATAATGAGGGAAAGTGAGAGAAAATGTGAGAAAATTTTTCGGACTAGAGCGAGAAAGAGAGGAAAAATAGTGAGAAAATAATGGGGATGAGATTTTTGTGGTTTTGGGGTTCTGTTCACATGTGAGGGTACTTTGGGAATAGAATTCGTAACGTTAAAATTAGTTGGACATTTTACTACAGAATTTGGGTTTGGACATATTGTAGCTTTTGGGCCGAATTGTGGCCAGATACCTATAAGCCCCAAATTAAAAAAAGTCATTTTCCAAAATGAGCATCGAAAAAAGTCATTTCACCTTAGAATAATATTATCAAGGTCCATTTCTGTTTTTAAAAACATTAAATTATTTTCTAATAACAAGTATGAGTGTTTGAAATTATCATTTAAAATAAAGATCTTCTCTGATTTGTCCAAACTTTAAAATTATGTATAAGTCATTTAAAAATTAAATGGCCTCATTAATTTTCACTTTTATTATTTTTCCTTAAAATAATACAACGTGGCATTAATTTTTAATATGAATTATGACATCAAAAATTAAGAGTATTTATTTTCTTTAGCAAACTTTTAAAAAGAAAAAGGAGGAATTTGTTAAGCTAGTTTGACATTGTTTTCTATTTTTTAAGTGTGTTTTCAGATATGCGAACAAAAACGGTTCTTTGTTGTTACCAAAAGACAAACAATTTTGGCAAATATTTTCTAAAAATAGTTTTTAACCAAAAAAAGAATTATATTCGAATAAAAATAAAATATAATTAAAAAGATAAAATATAAAAAAAAAGTGAGAATAGAGAAACTCAAGTGAAAGAACGAGAAGAAAGAAAGCCATAAGAGAAAAGAAAATTACGAAAGAGAATAAGGAATGAATGTGATGAGTTAGAATGAAGAAATGAAAAATAATGAAAGAGAAAAAGGGATGCCTAGGAGAAGAGAAATTTTATTAAATCTGCTCCAAAAGTCTCAATATTTGACCTATATGCTAAGTATAAATATTTAAAATCTACACTTCTAGATAAATTTTAGATGAAAATACCCTAAGAATTTTTTGGGTATATTTTGTTAATCAAACATAAGTTATCATTCTAATTCTTTGTTTAAAAACAATGGATATTGTTTATAATAGTTTAATATTAAGTTTCGAGATATTTTGGGTAATTTATGTGTTAAAAAAAAAAATTTGAGTTCATTTTTGTGATTTTTAACTATAATTTACGAAAATGTCAAAAATTGTCAAAACATATCGAAAATGCCACTTTACCAAAATAGGATTGAACTGTCGAAATTTGTCGGAAATACTACTTTCATTGAAATTATGTAAATATCACTTATCCAAATGAATCGAAAAGTATCAAAAAAATACTATTTTCATCACAATTTTGTCAAAAATACTATCAAAAGTATTGCTATCGAAACTGCATTTAAAATTATCAAAAATACCAATTTCATCACAATTTTATCAAAAATAATATTTTTATTGAAAAATATCATTTTTGTCAAAAATCATCGAATTTTTTTGACAATTATTGATTTTTTTTTTTTTTGGGTTAGAACTTGGGAAATTAACCCAAAATTAATTTTTTAACACATAAATTACCTTATAGCAGTTTGAAATTTAGTAGTAAACTATTATAAATTATACATAGTACCTTTAAACTTGGTTTTAGAATATTTTTTAAGATTCGAACAATTTTTTTTTCAAAGAAACTATGTTTTTTTTTTTTAGAGGCATTTAGTAAAGTACACATTTTATAGGTTTATTAACTTGAGCATATGGATCAAATTAGAATATTTCTAAAGCATATATTGTCTAATTTCGCAGAAACAATGAAGTTTTATGAGAGACAAAAAGTATCAATAGAGAATGATGAGAAAAATGAGAAGAGGGAGAGAGAGAGTGGAGAAAAAAATGAGAACTGAAAAAGTAATAAGAGAGAAAATAACGAGAGAATAAAAGTAAGTGAAAATTATGAGAGAGGGTGATTTTTTCCCCCCAAAACATTGAAAAAAACAATTTGTTGTTCTTTATTTTTTGTTTTCTTTAACTATTTTTTTTAAAAATTATTCTTAGAGATCAATGCTTTTTTTTTATTTATCAAAAGCGAATCTGTTATTATAAATTAGTGGAATATTTTACAATAACAGACTCTATCCGAAGAGGAGATTCTTCCAACCAAATAAGCTCATCTTCTACTCCTAAGGCGAACCTAGCTAAACCACGTGCAGCTTTGTTAGCTTCACAAAACACATGTTTAACTGTGACACCAAAAAAAAAAGAAAATAAGCTAAACACATCCAACAGTAGGCCGCCAAACTCAGAATGGCAAATTGAGCCATTATTAAGAGCTTGTACTACTGTCAATGCATCCGATTCCAAAAACTGGAGATTTAGACCAACATCTTTGGCTCATAGGAGAGAGATCGCCAGGGCTTTCGCTTCGGCATTCTTTGCTGAAAATGTGCCAGTTACTTTTTTCGCCAATGCTGCCATGACTTCGCTTTTTGCATTACGAATAATAGCACCAACACCTACTGAACGTGTCTGAGTATTGATGGCCGCATCCACATTCNATGGAAAAACTACTGTTGATATTACACTTTCCAATATTTTTATATATTCTAAGTTTTGCACCCCTCAGAGCAACAATAATGAAGGGGTGGGAGATCGCCAATGCTGCCATGACTTCGCTTTTTGCATTACGAATAATAGCACCAACACCTACTGAACGTGTCTGAGTATTGATGGCCGCATCCACATTCATTTTGAAGCGGCCATCTGTATTATGAACACTGCTCCTCACTTAGAGATCAATGCTTAACACTCTTAATTCCTTGAACTTTTTTATTTTTATAAAAACTGCTTTTTAGTTTTCAATTATAATGCCAAATAGATTTTTTTTTAATTTAAAAATTTTTATTATAAAATTTATACATAAATTTTGAACTCATTTCCTCCTAGATACTCCTAAGAATCTTAGACTCAATCTAATTGGCATGATGCGAAACAACCGATATACCCTAAGACAATTTAATTGGCATGTTGCCAAATAACTGACCCTAAAAAAACTGAAAAACTAGAGGTTATTTTTTAAAAAAGAAAATCAATAAAAAAATTCTAAAAATGAAGTTACGAATAAAAAATCGGACGACATAACCCTAAAATGCCCTAGATCATTCTCGACTTTTGGTCAGTCGAAGAGCCGCCACACACCATTACTGCCTCTCTGCTTCTTCTTCTTCTTCTTTGATCTACTCTATAGCCGATCCTCCTGTTGACAGTTGGTGACAACTAATTTGGTTAAGTTAGTTGGATGTTATAACAAAAATTTGGTTACGAGTTAGTTAAGATTGCAGCTTAATTACTCTAACTAATTTTTTGATGATGTGTTAACTAAGTCCTTGATTTCAGGCTCAAAACGTGTTACTCATTCTGTATAAATAGGCTTTGCTTCGAAGGCCAAGAACAGAGCATGAAGAGTAGAAAACAGAGTAAGAACTGAGTGTTGTTGTGAGCTACTGCTGTATTGCATATATTGCAACATAGGTAATTTCTCTGTTTCATGTTGCAACATAGACTCTGTATTCTGTGAGCTGTGAGATTCGTATTGTACTGCTGAAAGGCTTGTGTTTAAGCTTGTAGTGAGAATCTTGCTGTAATTTGAGAGTACATGAGGGTGTAATCTTCTTGGTTGATAGTGGATTCGACTAGGGACAAGTTCCCTGCCTTGGATGTACAATTTTCACATTGAAAATTGGAACCAAGTATATTGTGTTGAGTTTCTTTCTTGCTCTAGTGTTTTTCCGCATTGTTCTTGATTGTTGATTGGTCTGGTTGTTGCTTCCGCCAACAAGTGGTATCAGAGCCAGGTTGTCGAGCCTTTGAAGAAGATCAATCCGAGCCAAAGTTGCTGATACTTTCAAGAACAAGATTCGAAGATGGGTACTTCGAAGATAGAGATCGAAAAGTTCGATGGAAAGGGAGATTTCAACATGTGGAAAAAGAAGATGAAGGCTGTGCTCATCCAGCAAAAATGTGCGAAGGCTCTTGGAGATGCTTCTGGTTTGCCGGAAACAATGAAGCCATCGGAGAAGGAAGAGCTCCTTAAAACGGCATACAGCTTGTTGATCTTGAATTTGGCTGACAATGTGTTGCGACAGGTTGATGAACAAGACACAGTAGCAAAGGTCTAGTTTAAACTTGATTCTCTCTACTTGATAAAAACTCTCTCAAACAAGATATATCTTAAGGAGCAATTGTTTGGTTTTAAGATGGATTCAACAAAATCATTGGAAGACAATCTTGATGACTTTAAGAGAATTACTGTAAGTTTAGCTAATATTGATGAGAAAATCAATGATGAAAATCAAGCTATTATTATCTTAAATTCATTGCCTGAATCTTACAAAGACTTGAAGTCAGCTATCAAGTATGGAAGAGAATCACTTTCTCTTGATGATGTTCTTGGAGCACTTAGATCTCGTGATCTTGAAATCAAGATTGAGAAACGATCCAATGGTGAGGGGTTGCAAGTTCGTGGTAGAACCCAGAAGAGAGACAAATCTAAAGGGAGAGGGAAGTCGAGATCGCAATCCAAAGGAAGAAATACCTGCTGGAATTGTCACAAAGATGGGCATATTCGAAGATTTTGTCCAGCAAGGAAGAAGAATAATGATCAAGATCAAGCTGATACAGCCAATATTTCAGATGGTTTTCACTCGGCTGATGTGCTTACAGTTGCAACAGATAGTTCTCATGCTGATTGGGTCATGGACTCAGGATGTACCTTCCATATGACGCCAAGGAGGGACTGGTTGTATGATTTTCGCAAGGTGAATGGTGGAAAAGTTCTCATGGGGAATGATAATGCTTGTGAAATCATTGAAATTGGCTCTGTGAAATTTAGGATGTGGGATGGTTCTTACAAAGTACTGGAGAATGTGAGATTGGTGCCAAAGCTGAGAAGAAATCTGGTTTCACTTGGAATGCTTGATGCAAGTGGATGTTCGTACAGATCTGAGAATGGAGTGATGAAAGTGTTGAAAGGTGCCATGGTGGTTCTGAAAGACGTGTTGAAACATGGCCTATACATATTGCAAGGAGAAGCTGTTAATGGGACTTCTGCTGTTGCGACAGACAGTTCT
>JXTC01000135.1:277263-303919 GCA_002914845.1 Trema orientale | reverse complement strand
ATAAACTAAATAAAAAAAATGAATAAAAAAAAGGGGGGCTGCCGTGGAGAGTCATTTATATGACTTATAAAAGGAAAAAAAAATAATAATAATAAAATAAAAAAGAAAAATAGAAAAAAAGGGGAAACCTAAAATTTAATTCCACTAGGATTTCAATTATATATATTGATAATAATGTTTATATTTCTATTCTTTTCTAAATCCTAGCCACCTCCATCTCTTTCTCATCTCTAAAAACTCAGAAAGAAATTCTCTAAGTATCATTCTTTATGTATTTCTCCATCTTTAAATTTTTAATCTCCAAGAGAAGTCTAAGTCCAAGAACTACAAGATTTCTGTCAGTTTTATTTGAATTGCGGGTAAATCTCTATATATATTTCTTCTAATTATTTATTTATTTATTTTCTTTAGGTATGATAATAAGTCTCAATTGACTGTATTTATGTGATTAAACAAAATTTTATTAATTATTTTGCGAATTTAATATTCCTTAGCATGTATATGTCACTGTTTTGTTTTCTCATAAAACTGATCTCCGTGTTCTACGAATTTTTATAAATAGCTCGAAATTTATTTTTGTACTCTTCTTTTTCGTGGGTCTTTATGGAGATGTCTAGTTTAGTTTCAAAAATTTTCGGAACCAATAGTATTTTAATTAAATAATAACAAATTTTTTATTACACGTTATCAGTGTGCTAAAAATCTGTCAATAAACACTTTTTTGAGACTTCAGATTTTATATTATTTTTTATAGAGATCTCCATGACCTAATATTTATAGGGTATATTCTTGGATATGTTATATAATCACTATAAAATTTATAGATAGTGTTTCTTAATGGATTATTGTTTATGATTTTCTAAATTTTATGTGTACTATTATGTTTTGGTGCTGACAGTTTTATAAGAGGATGGTTATAAATTATGAATAATTAGTTAACGTCACTTTCTGAGCCAATAAAAATTTTTAGTTATGTTTCTATATGTCTAATATGTCTCTAAACAGTTTCAATATAAAAATATTTTTGTAGTAGGAGAAATAAATTATTTTGTACCTGTTAGTCAGAAAACAAACGAAATTGACAGATTTTATGTTTAAATTCTAAAAATACATAAATATTATTTGTAAGTGTATTTTATGATTTCTTTTAATTTTGTATAGTAAAATATTGTGCTAAAAATGCTGTTGTGAAATTTTTACGTCAAATTGATTAGTGAGTAATGAAATATAATTTTTATATGAGTTGCTGTCAGTTTTAGTTATTTTTTTGTACAAATTTTCAGAGTTCTAAACTACAAGCGTATTCTATGAAATTGTTTGTGGGATTATTGTATGAGATGTTGATTGTATTCTATATTTGATATTTTCAGTTTTATACATAAATTATGTTCATCTTATGTGCATCAAAGATAAAATAATCTTTCGAGAAATTTCATTGAAATAAGTAAAATAAATTAAGCAAATTTGCATTTATAATACTGATGATGTAGGCGGGGCACGTAAGTCGTATGCATTCGGAGGACATTCTCACTTTTCTTAACTTTTTATTTTCGCTTGGACTTAAGGTAAGTAAACCATACTTAACTGCTTTAATTGTTTATATGTTTTACATTGTGTAATTATGTGTTATATATGTTTTACGTGGAAATTGATGACATATAATATATTATTTTACGTGAGGCATGGTCATCCATATGCATGACATTATTTTATAAAATGGTATGTTTCAAAAGAGCAATAGTTTATAATAGAGCAATTTTTCTAAATTAATTAAAGATTCTGAAAAGTAAGATTTTAAAGAAATTGGTGTGTGTCTATGTTTAGAGGGCTGAGTGGGCATGGGACGCGGGGGACTGGCGTACCCACCAAGGATAAATGATAATAGACTATATTAGGGAGGTGCCCCATATGATTTTGACTCCGGGGATGATAGGCCCTTTTCGGGATCATTAATGTGTGTGTGGCTACATAGGCTAGGTACACTCACTTTATACCTCTAATATGGTTCTACCAAGGAGTCGGTAGCAAAATAAAAACTAGTTCAGCAATCACGGCCCACTGGTTACCAAAAGCTTAGGCATTACACTGAGCGCTCTCAAGGATTTAAAATGAAACGTCTTCAAAGTTATAAAAAGATCACAAAGAACATTATTTAGAAAATAACTAAAGCATACCTCATCAATTGTGTGCATTGTAGTTTACTTACTGGGCTTTTAGCTCATTATATTATTTAATATTTTTCAGGTGATGAATAGTAGGATGGCAGATGGTAGTGATGAGGCGACTTGGCGACATGGTGGTCTAATGGTCTAGATTTTAATTAGATGAACATTTTCTAGCCTTTATTTTCTATTAATGATATTTTATAGTTTTAAAAGTTTTCTTTAACTTATGTGACTTCAAATTACTGTTAGTATTTTCTTTAAGAATTTAATAGAGACTTTAATGAGTTATTTATTTTTGAAAAAAAAAAAATATTCCGTATTTTATCTATGTTTTAAGGAATTCAATGATAACATCTCCTAATCTAATAACCTTAGACTAAGGAGGTGTTACAATATTATTGCACAAGGGCAGATTAAGGTGGAGAAGATTTCTACACTCGAGAATCCTGCAGACATGTTGACGAAGGTGATTTCAATAAGCAAGTTCAGGGAAGCTTTGAGCTTACTGAACATTCTTCCTACTTGAAGACTGGTGGAGGTGCAGGGACCTCTAGTTCGGATCCACAACCAAATCTAGAGTCAAGGTGGAGATTGTTGATAGATGGTGACAACTAATTTGGTTAAGTTAGTTGGATGTTATAACAGAAATTTGGTTAGGAGTTAGTTAAGACTGCAGCTTAATTACTCTAACTAATTTCTTGATGATGTGTCAACTAAGTCCTTGATTTCAGGCTCAAAACGTGTTACTCATTCTGTATAAATAGGCTCTGCTTCGAAGGCCAAGAACAGAGCATGAAGAGTAGAAAACAGAGTGAGAACTGAGTGTTGTTGTGAGTTACTGCTGTATTGCACATGTTGCAACATAGACTCTGTATTCTGTGAGCTGTGAGATTCGTGTTGTACTGCTGAAAGGCTTGTATTTAAGCTTGTAGTGAGAATCTTGCTGTAATTTGAGAGTACATGAGGGTGTAATCTTCTTGGTTGATAGTGGATTCGACTAGGGACAAGTTCCCTATCTTGGATGTACAATTTTCACATTGAAAATTGGAACCAAGTATATTGTGTTGAGTTTCTTTCTTGCTCTAGTATTTTTCCGCATTGTTCTTGATTGTTGATTGGTCTGGTTGTTGCTTCCGCCAACACCTCCGACTTTTCGTACTCTTCTTCTTAGTATTATTCTTTATTATTATTCTTCTTGTTATTATACTCGGATCTTATGTTAAAACATTAATGGCAGTCGGCCGTTAAAATATACCGGAATTATAGTTGAAGATAAATTGTGTTCAGGAAAAGCAAGGAGAGGTTTTTCTTTTTTCCTTTTAATGACGTTTAATTAGATTTGTTTTGAAATAACTAAAATACAAAACAATAATTTCATTCCGGGGTTTTTTCGTAATAAAAAAATTTATTAAAAAGAAATGTGAAAAGAGTATACTAAGAAGTGGCAATAACGCGTTGGTTTCATCTGTTACAAAATAAGTTTGTTACCAAATATGCCCTTGAAAGATAAAAACTGAAGAGGTGTGTTTTTTTTTTTTTTTTTTTTTTTCAGTTGGAAAAACTACAAGTTACTGCTAGAAGACACATTCCCAATTTCCTAGTAACAAACCAATAAAAGAAATTACCCAAAAGAAAATAAGTATATTGTCGAAAAAGAAATAAATAAATAAAAATTGAGACATAACCCTAAAATACCCTAAGATCATTCTCGACTACTGGTCTGAGTCAGAGAGCCGCCGCACACCATTACTGCCTCCTCCACCTCCTCCTCCTCCTCCTCCTTCTTCTTCTTCTTCTTTATTTAAGTGTTGGATCTCTTCTGTTCTCTTCTCCACTCGATCACAGGGTATGCGCCCCTCTTCTATGTCTGTGATTTAGGGTTTTGCGGTCTATTGTTTTGGATTTTTTTTTTTTGTTTTATTTATTTATTTATTGTTTTGGGTTATTCAATTTCCTCTTTTTGGCTCAAATAGTTGAATTTCTCTTTTCTGTTCATGCTGACTCCATGTTATTTGATTCTCTTACCCATATAATTTTGCTGAGTTTTGTTTGTGTATGATGTTCTTCTCTGTATTTATTTGGGAAGAAAAGTGTATATATGCACACATATATGTTAATATTCTGTTTATTTCGAATATTTGATGTCTGATTGTGATTGCATCTTATTTCATGTGCAGGATAAATATTTTACTTTCTACTAGATTTGCTCAATTCAAGAGTATCAATTCAAATGGAGGACTGGGGTAGTTTTTATTGCTCTAAATAACCCCTTTTTTTTTTTTTACTATGCTACATGAAACAGGGACAATTTACATTATTAATTCCACTTGTTTACTTATTGCTAATTTGCTATCATGGTCCTATTTGTAACTAACCCAATCATTTATGTTTTACTCGGTGTTTGTTTTACTCAGCGTGCTTCTAAATTTAGTGACCCATATGAATTGTTCTGTTATTTCTGCATTTTTTTCATCGTTTCGTACATTATTAGTTGTCACTTGATTTCATAACTTAAAAGGGTGCGTAATTAATTACTATAGTAGGACACCCCTTGTCATGTATGTTGTTGTTTTTCATCAACTCTTGCCCGATGGAATGTTTTCTTTCGTCAGTCTATTGCTCTATTCTTGTTTTCAAGTTTGTTTTCTTTATTGATTTAATCTGCTGACCTTGTTTTTATTTCAGAGGATTTTCAAGTTTGTTTTCTTTATTGATTTAATCTGCTGACCTTGTTTTTATTTCAGAGGACGAGCACATTCCGCCTGTTCTTACTAAGGAGCAACCTAAAAGTAAATGGGATGATGAAGATCTGGATGAAAATGATGTGAAGGATTCATGGGAGGACGAAGATGAACCGGCTCCGGTAATTTACTTGTACTTGGTCATGATCTGAGTTTCTTTTTTTGTTCTAGAAGTGGAAGTAAAGACTCTCTGCCTGCCTATAAACCTAATGAGAGAGATTCATTGATGGAGTATGTTCTTTGGACGATTTACCTATGAATTTGGGGAGGCTTAATGTCTTTCACCCAGAGAATGAGCGTTATGGTTTAAACTTAAGTTACCACTCTGAGTTGATAAATAACTGCATTTTTATATGATTAGATGTAGACACGTCTATATGTATGTATACGTATAAAACAAGTTGACTCAGCTATGATTCATTCTCTCTCTTATCACTCACTCTTATGAACAGAAGAATAACAGCAATTCGAATCTGAGTTAAAAAGTCCTTTTCTAATGTGGTAGTGATCTTTTTCTGCTGCAACCTGATTTTGAAGTTGAGAGCAGTATTTTTATCTGTATCTATGTTCCTGGAATGGCTACACGTTTGCGATCTCTTGTTTTCTGTTGCCGGTTCCAATTTATCTGGGGCAAGTGGGGAGCAGTTGTCTCTCTATCAAATGTGCCATCAGTCCAGCTTGCATGTTATTGTTTCTATGGAATAAAAAACTTCTAATCAGTCTGTGTCCTTAAATGTGTCTTATTGAAAATCACAATAGAGCTCCCCTGTTTCATTGCACCTTGTTGTGGTCAATACATTCCAGTTAGAATTATTGTCTCTTTTTCCTCCGACAAAACTATCATCATATCTTGTTGCTTGGTCATGTTACATTTTTTGTTTTGGCTGTGGGACCAGGAACCTGCAAGAAATCCTCCTGCTGAGAAAGCCCCTAAGAAAGCTGCAGGAAAGGCTGCGGAAAAGAATGTTAAAACCATTGAGACAAAGGAAGAGCCAGAGCCATTAGATCCTGTAGCTGAGAAACTTCGCCAGCAAAGGTAAATGTTCGATGTTTAATCTTTCACTGTGGATGGGTTGACTGTATGAATTTTATACGTTGTAGTGGTAATATATAGTATTCTCCATGTCTACTGAGTCTAAAGCTGTGTCATGCACAGCTTCATTGGAACCAATTTGAGTGACTCCCTGGCCATTTAAGCCCATTTTTAACCAATTTGGTTTGTCAAATTTCTTTCGTGAGACGAATTGTATATTGTTCTTATATACTCACATCATAAATCACAGTATTTCGAAAAGCAGTAACCAGACGATCTCAGATACCTAGGAAGTTTTAGTACTTATTCCTATGCTCGTTGCTTAGATATCCAATGTTGGCTCTTTGTAGCCTTTGATCTGACCTGCATATTATTTCTTTCTAGGATTGATATATATGAAACTGGTCTTTATTTTTTTAATTTGTTTGTTTAAATACTGTTTCTGAGCCTGCCTCCTTTATATTGTAAAGTCAGGTTTCATAGATTGGATAAGTTTATAATTATTTACCTTGGAAAATTTTGGTTTTATTGTGGTCAATTGTAATTATGTGTAAAAGTGTTCTACTAAGTTATTTAATCTTCGTATGAGAGTTTAGTTTTTGAAACGAGGTCTACATTCTGACGCTTTTATCTCTCCCTTTCAGGCTGGTAGAAGAAGCAGATTATAAATCGACAAAGGAATTATTTTCTAAGAAAGGCAGCGATGATAAAACCCTTGATAATTTCATTCCCAAATCTGAAAGTGATTTTCAGGAATATGCAGAACTCATTTCTCATAGACTTCTACCATTTGAGGTTCTTCTAGAATTGACTATTATGTATTACTAAGGTTTGTCTGATTTTAACAGATTTCTAATTTTAGCTTTTTATTGCAGAAAAGTTTCCATTATATTGGTCTGCTTAAGGCAGTTATGAGACTGTCTATGAATTCATTGAAAGCGGCAGATGCAAAAGATGTTGCATCTTCTATCACAGCAATTGCAAATGAGAAGCTAAAGTTGGAAAAGGAGGCCAATGCTGGTAAAAAGAAGACAGGTACAAGTCTATTATTTTTCTTCTCATTTGATGACTCCATTATGTTTTAGTTTTGTTTCACTTGGTTCTTCTTTTGTTTTGGGAAGCAAAAGAAATTACTATTGGCTATATATATAAACAGAAAGATACACAAGGATTTAGTAGACGACGGCTAGCAGCAATACTTGCTTAGATGTTTGATATATATATATATATATTTTTGAAGAGAAATACTCACATCTTGAATTCAAAATATTATGTTCTTTGGCTTATGTCCTTCCAAATATTCTTGTGCAACTCTTCTGCAGTTGTGTAAATTTACTCTCTTGTCCGTGAACAGATTCTTGTTTTCATAAGAAACAAAGCTTTTATTGATAAGAATTTGAAGTACAAATTACAGGAGGGGAAGGCATCCAAAGCAGTAGACTTAAAATATAAAACACAAGAGACTTAAATTTCAATTTGCCAACTCCCAAACCACCTCGTTTTTAACTTCTCGAAACTATATCCCAAGCAATTAAATTATTTTTACGTACTTCATCATAACCTTCCCCCCTAAAAGTCCCTTATGAATTTTACTAACAACAAACCTATTTTTCTAGGCAGACTGTGAACATATTCTTGTGAACCTAATACACCATTGAACAAGATATCGGTGGTATGACGCCTCTTTTTGAAATCTGAAATTTGGAGCCAATCTCATACCAAGTTAGATTAGTTACTTTCTAATACTATCTAACCCAAGATCTTTTAGTTCTTTCTATGATGCAAGCTAATAGGATACAGCATATGTCTTTCTGATGCCAAAAGTATTATAACTTGCAATTCAGATATTAGAGCTAGTCGCATCAATCATCACGACAGTTGTCATGACTTAAGTTTGTATGTCTAAAATGTTTTCCTTTCTATTTCAGGTGCGAGGAAAAAGCAACTCCATGTTGATAAGCCGGATGATGACCTCGTTGTCAATGCCTATGATGATGTTGATGACTATGACTTTATGTGAGTGCTTTTTTCCACCAAAAGATGGAAAGAAAGATATTTGAATTTTATTTCAACACTACAAAATAGGGATTAAATCCTTGTCCGGCATCCTTTGGAGAAGATTGACAGACATGATGAGTGCTATTGTTATATTTAGGAGAGATTATTTATGACGAGTGTTATTATTATTAAGGTGTTCTTTGACAAATAAAGAGTGGCAGGTGCTCTTTTGTATCTAGTGGTCAATTTTGTTATTTGTGGATGATTAATTATTGGCTGGATATGTTTCTTGTAACAGTTTTTTTTTCTTCTTTCACCACCGTAAGAATTGATATATGTTTAGGTTTCTGATGGAAACTAGTAATTCATTGAAAATCGAGTCATAGAAACTTTGTTCTCAAAAGCTGTAAATTAGCTATTTTTCCCCACTAAGCACTCAATAGATTCAAAAACAGAAACTGAATAAACGCCAGGGAGCAACAAGTACACTTTATTTGGTAGGTTAAGGAGACGAATGCTATAAACGTTGAGGGTTTGATCAACTAAATGCTAAAAATGCTCCATGTTGGTGAGTTCTGCTAAAACCAGGTCTACTTTGTATTTATGTAGATGGATAATGTTAGGTGTACCAAAATTTTTGTCAAATTTTTAATACTAACACATGTGGTATGTGAGTTGATAATTTTTAATTGGTGAATATGATTAATCTATTTGCGGTAAGTTTCAATACACCAATTAAATTGTGTCAATTCAAATGACACGTGTTGGTATTAAAAATTTAGTATAAATTTTGATACATCTAGTATTATCATTACGCAGATACTCCCGTCGTTATCACGGTATTTGGAAAAGCAGTAACCAGAGGATCCCAGATGCCTCGGAAGTTTCATCGCTTATTCCTGTAGATGCTGTCTGATGTTGACTCTGTAGCCTTTTGATCTGACCTGCATGCTGCGTATTGTTTCTTCTAGGACTCATGCATGGGAGCGTGGGTTTTTTATTTTATTTTTTTAGTATGCTGTTTGTGAGGTTCCATCCTTTTTAACTATGGACTCATAATTAATTACCTTGGAAAATTGTGGTTTTATTGCGGTCAATTCTAATTATTTGTAAAAGGGTTCTACTAAGTTGTTTAAGTGACTTCATGTGACTGCTTTTTAAACCAAAGAAGAAAACAAAGAAGTTTGAAGTTCATTTCAACACTACAAGTAGGGAGTAAGTCGCTGTCAGCCAGGCATCCTTTGGAGGGGATTGACGACATGGAGTGCTATTGTTCTGTTTAGGAGAGGGCTGTTACGATGAGCGCTATTATTGTTAAGGTGTATTTTAACGAATAAGGAGTGGCACGTGCTTTTTTTTTTAATCTAATGGTCAGTAGCGAGGGGTAAACTGAACTGTTTAGTTAGCCCTCAAATTGCTGGAAAAGTTATTTTGGTCCTCAATTAAACAAATAATGCCTCCATGTCCATGGTAATAAAAGTCTCTTAAAAAAGGCTTTTTTTCCACGTCACGCCTATGACATTACTTAAATTATCTTTAATAAGAGTGCCATATCTCATTCTTTTTTTCCACGTCACGCCTATGACATTACTTAAATTATCTTTAATAAGAGTGCCATATCTCATTCTTTTTCTAAATTTTAGTATTTGGCCAAAAATTGTGTGTCCAATGGAATTCTATATTTGAAATACTTTTTAGTATTTTTATTTTTTATTTTTTATTTTAAATATAACGCAAAGAATAAAACATGCTAAAATTTGACATGAGTTCTAAATTAACAATATTGTCATAAAATAAGTAAATAGATGATAGTTGGATAATATAATAATAATAATATAATGATGGGATGAAAACACTTTTTGCAAATAAAACTAATATTTTAATACTAACAGCTTCTATTTTAGCATGATAGCATTGAAGCTTTCCAACAAAAAGCAAAAAAAAAGGGGGGGCTTTGAGGCAAAATTTGAAAAAAAAAAGTGTATTAAATTTAACATGTTCAATTTGGAATCGACATACATTTTTTTGCATAAATGCATGGGCATGTTTGGTATTGTTTTATAGTTTTTTTTTCTTTTCAAAATTGTGTTTAGAACTGTCAAACATGTCGTGCTGTGTCGATACGACCATTTAAGTAGGGAACAAGCGTGTTTTGTCCCATGCCAAAAATACAAAGTCATTGACCCGCCATGGCCCATTGGCCCATGCTATTTTTTTGATAGAACTCAATTTTGAAATGTCAAATTAAACCTTCAAATTATATTCTTATATCAATTATTTTCTTGAATTTTTAACATCTATAAATTTATTCCTCCCTAGTTAGCTAAAGGTGACTCCTTTCTTTTTTTCTCTTCTCGCTTTTTCTCTAAATAGATTCTCTTTAAAATTTAAAAATTAATCATTTTCTAAATACACACCTTTTAAATTTTCCTTATTCCAAATTTAGTCATTAATTAAAAATTAACTGAGAGTTCTTTTCTCACACAATAATTTTGAAAATCTTAGTTTCACCCCTTCATCTTCTTCAACATGTTGTTTTCTCAATACAAAATCATCTCATGTAGATTAGGAGTGCTCAAAATCCAAACCAAACTGATTAAACTAACCAATCCAATCCAATCTAATCGTCAAAAATTAGATTGGATTGGATATTAAATTTTGGATTTTAATTAGATTGGTTCGGTTGCGGATCTCATAATAAAAAATCCAATTAAAACCGAACCAATCCAATTTAATAAAAAAATAAATATATTCAAGTATTTTTTTTTTTTAATTTTTGGCTTGTGTATCTCTTAATATAAATCTTATTACAGTAAATTAAATAAAAATTCTATCTCAACTAAGTAGTATATTCATCTCTTTTCTTCATTGACTATATCTCTTTGGAAGTAAATTGGAAAAGACTAAGAGTTTGAGACTTTCGCGTTTTATTATGATATATAAATTTTGATTTACAAAGTCATGTAATACATATCTAAAGATTTCTTTTAATTTGAAATATATTAGAAAAAATCTTCAAAAAATTTTGCTCATAACCGATTAGAAAAACCGATCCAATCCAATTGCTAGTTGGATTGTATTGGATCAGTTTTTATAGGTAAATTGGATTAGATTGGATAGTAATTTTCTAAACCCGACCTATAATTGGATTAGATAGAATATAGCTAAAATAGGTTGGATTCTAACAGATGAGCATCCCTAATGTAGATTAATCAACTTTTAAGAGTCTGAATATTAGTCAATTTCTGATGTTTTTTTTGAAAAATATTGTTATTATTTTTCTCATTAAAAGATTAGAATTCTTGAGCTAAAACCTTAAAATTAAATCTTTAGAGAGAGAGACTTATTTCATCATAATTGCTGTAATTTGGAATTCACAATATGTTCTTCGATGACTATAAAAATTTAATCCAACTAAAAAATGTTTATATTTTTTAAAATTTTATTCCTAGGGATGTTTGATTTTATCAAGTTCATTTGAGGGGTGTGTTAAAAAAGAAGACTGAGAGTTAAAAAAAAGGATGGCTCAATTGCTATTCCCCTCCCATTTTTTTTTTTTTATATCTCTCCACTCCTTTTTAATTAATTAATTGTTTACAAAAAAAATCTTTTTATAAATTGACATAAATGCCTTTATATAGTATTAAACAATGAAATCCTATTTTTTAGCACACCCTCTCAAACATATCTAGTAACATATTCAGCATTTAGGTTCATACGAAATCGAATTTCTTTATAATTAAATTTTTTTGAGCATAGATGAACGAATTATAAATACAGAATATTTTAATCAATAAATGATTTTGATGGTAATAAGGTAATTTTAAATGTTAATATTTCTAAATTTTATGAGAGCTTATATTTGCACCCCAAGGTTAACTATTCACACCTTTATTATTCACAAAATGACTATAAAGGATAATTTAATAAAAGCCCTCAATTTAAATGACAAAAGCACCTTTATTCTTTCATTCTTTTTTACTCTTCTAATATATGCACCTCGTGGTTCTTTTTCTATTTCTTATTTATTATTTCTTCTATAGTTGTTCTTTTTTCCTTTTTTTTTTTGTTTTTTTTTTTGTTTTTTCTCTATTGATCACGTCCATTCTAATTTCGCTTCATATTTCTTCTTCTCATTTTCTCATTTTGGAATAGTTAAACAATAGTTAAAGAAAGAGAAGCCAAGGAAAATAAAGAGATTCAGAGAATGAAAGAGAAGGATAACCATTTAAAAAAAAAAAAAAAACAGAGAGAAAACCTAAATATTAAAACGAAAATGAATTTCTAAACTAGTGATTAAACAATATATAAAAGTTCATCTTATCAACATATTCATTATCTCGCAATTTAATTGGAAGTAAATTTATAATAGATGATGCTAGGTGCACCAAGATTGTTACGAAATTTTTAATACCAACACATGTGGCATATGAGTTGGCATTATTCAATTGGTGTGTTAGAAGTTATCACAAATAAATTAATCATATTCATCAATTGAATAATGCCAATTCACATGCCACATGTATTGATATTAAAATTTTGGTACATATAGCATTATTCATTTATAATATTAGCAACCGTCATTATTCTGTGATGTTTTCGAGACTTTAAAATAAAATTATTATAAGGTTTTATTTTCTCTGTTTCCAAAATTGTTATGAACTGAAGAATAGTTATATTTATAAGAAATTCAATCCAAAAAATATGGAAAAAATAAAGTTAAAAAAAAGGAAAGAGAAGATGAATGATGGGAAATAGGTGCTTTGGGGGTTTTATTAAGGCGTCCTTTCTAATCTTTTTGAAAATAATAAGGATGCCTATATGTCATAGAGAGGTGTTAATATAATCCACAATTTAATTGTTCTTACTGTGTCTGTGTGTGTGTGTTTTTTTTTGAAAGGTTTTTTATCTTGTGTTTCAAATAATGACTTGGATTGTTGTACATTGAGTTTGCACTAGTTTTTTTCTCCTTATTTTTTGTTGGCAATCTCAAGACTCCTCTAATGAAGTTTCTTTTCTTTTTTATCTTTAAAATAGAATAGTGGGTCTCTTCATCACCCATTTTCTTAAATAAATATATAAACAATGCCAATAACAATTTACACATTATCTTTGATCTTCTGCTTTTTTTTTTTTTTTTTTTTATATACATTGCTTACGTCAATTTTTTCCCCCCTCTCTTCCTTAAATTATATTCGTGTATATTACACAATTTCTAGATGATATTTAGTTGTTATTATTTTTTCCAGATAATCGATATATTTGCATATATTCCAATATTTGTCATTATGTTGAGGGATTATTTGCAAAAGTATACCCTGAGGTATAGTTCTTCCGTAAATTTAACAATGGATTTTGGTTTGTGTAAAATTATATTATATTTTAAATCTCTGTAAATTTGTACATTTTGTATACAAATTGACCAATAAATTTATCACTAAATACGGAATCTGAATTGAACATATTTTATTTTTGCTGACTAATACAAAAAATTAAATGAAACTAACTTAAAATAGTTAGCACAAATCATCAATTTGTACACAGAAGATATAAATTTGTAGATATTCGAATTGTGAAAGTATTATTTTGCAATAGAAGTATTATACTTCAAGGTATTTTTTTGTAATTATCCTTGACGTTAAATTGCACCTAACACGATCCAATTATATAGGTCAAGCTTAAAACCTAAGCACTATATACTGAATACAACAAA
This sequence comes from Trema orientale, assembly GCA_002914845.1. Classification (NCBI taxonomy): domain Eukaryota; kingdom Viridiplantae; phylum Streptophyta; class Magnoliopsida; order Rosales; family Cannabaceae; genus Trema; species Trema orientale. The sequence goes on along the minus strand of JXTC01000135.1, from coordinate 290,269 downwards.
AAAATACTTATAAACACGACTCGACCTGTTAGAACAATACAACAAGACACACTAGTACATGGACAGACACATTAGCTATATCTCATACAAATGAATTTTATATATAATTTAGTTTTTTTTTTCCCTCATTCAATTTAAACTCTAAATATAAAAAGTTCATGTAATTTTATAGTTTTTCTTTGGGCGCGTCTACAGTAGAGGCATCCCTACGTAGGGCCCTGTCTATTCACCGTTGGATGAGAATCTGTATATAAATAGATTCTCCACAGATTCTCGTTATTTCCCACAGATTCCTATCCAACGATAATTAAGGCATGACCTTACGTAGGGACGCCTCTACTGTAGCCATCTCCCAAGATATAAATAAATAAATAAATAGATAGAGAGGAAAGAAAGAAAGAATGGGTAGCATAGCGTGCGTTTTGGGCCAATCGACTATCCCACTCTTTCACTCTCTCTTTCTCAAACAAGCAAAACACAATCACAGATAGCTAACCTCGATTTTCTCGACGTAGGCCGTTGCACTGCACGGTGAAGGGCGTTAGAGGTTTCAGATTCAAGGACCCTCCGTCTCCCTTTTTCTCCTACTTTGCATGATTCTATCGGCACTGCCACTGCCCTTTTAATGGCTTCGCACGATCCATTAGATTTTAGATTAGCTTCGTTTTAACTTGCAATTGTCATTCTGTGCTTTTTTGTGTCGTGTGTCAGCCCAGTATTTAGACGTGCTAGAGCCAGTTCATTTTTAGTCCAAGTCTTGGTTGAAATTGGGTTATTTTTCATGTCATTCTTCGCAATTTTTTCTCACAAATTATATAAATGTAACTAAAGAAAAAGGGATGGCTACGGTAGAGGCGTCCCTACGTAGGGTCATGCCTTAATTATCGTTGGATGGGAATCTGTGAGGAATAACGGGAATCTGTGAAGAATCTATTTACATACAGATTCCCATCCAACGGTGAATAGACAGGGTCCTACGTAGGGGCGCTCCTACTGTAGACGCGCCCTATATCTTGTTATCTTATCTTTACTTTTAAAAGGAGCATAAGAATTTACTCTCAAAATAAAAATAAAGGAAAGTAAAAGAAAAAAGGGGCAGAATTTAAGCAAGTGCGAAACGACGTAGCCTAGAGCTATAGCCTAAAACCCTAAGCCGACTCCATTTCTACCTCACTTCCGTTGACAACACATTCGATGATCTATATTGAATCCCTGTTTGAATAAATCGAGCAAGCAACTGAAGATTTGGAGAGCACGCACTACAAAACCTGAGCATATATATATATATAGTCATATATATATATAAATTTTTGCAGGGAACTGTGTTTGGAAGGATAGGATAGGAATAGGATGCCGGGGCAGGAGAACAGCTCCGACAAGGAGAAGAACTTGGAGCTCTTTCTCAGTATCGGACTGGATGAGCGAACTGCTCGAAACACCATCGCCAACTCCAAAGTAACTTCAAATCTTACTGCCGTTATTCACGAGGTCTCTCTCTCTCTCTCTCTCTTACCCTTTTTTTTTTTTTTAATGTCTTTGGACAAATTACTTGAATCTGTATTTCTCATTTTCAGGCTGATGTTACCCATGGATGTGATCGCACTGTTGGCAATCTTTTGTACTCGGTATAAATACAATTTTTAATCACTAGAATATGTTTATTCTATATATGTATATGTATATATATATACATATAGATATAAATTAGTTTTGATTTCTAGATTTTATATTTTATTTTATCTTATTTATTACGTTTGTAACAGGTTTCCACCAAGTATCCAACGAATGCCCTTGTCCATCGCCCAACCTTGTTGGAATATGTTGTTTCCTCAAAGGTGGGCTACACATTACACAATGTTTGTTTTTCTGACAAATTTTAATGGAAATATTGGGAATGTTTTCTTTAGGAGAAGAAAAATTTTTATACAAAGTTTCTCTCATTTGCTTGCAGATTAAAACACCAGCTCAGTTGGAGGCAGCATTCTCATTTTTGGCTGCTACTGCCTCCGAAAATTTTAAGTTGGAAGATTTTGAACTGGCTTGTGGTGTAGGTATGACTAATTTACTTACATATGTACACACATGACTTCGTTGGTGAAATAGTAAGACGTGTTTCTTATTTGGCATTTGATGCAAACACAGTCTGACTTAAATGTTACTTAATATATCGATTGTTTATGTGGTCCAATTGTGGCGTCGTATATGTGGTCAGAGTACTTTGTGTGAAGTCAGTTTACTTCTATAGTTAGAGATACCAATAGCTCATTTGTATGTCCAAGCAGGTGTTGAGGTTTCAGCAGAAGAAATTGAAAAGTCTGTAAATGAGGTTTTTGAAGAAAATAAGGGTGCCATTTTGGAGCAACGCTATCGAACAAACGGTATTTTCACTCTCTTGAGTAGACAGTTTCGTGTTGCTATGTTTTTAATATTTTTATTTGAGTCTCTTAGCACTTTCCGTATTAGCGATTTTCTTTGGTGTATTTTTTATTTTATAATGATTAATAATTCATTGTGACTACTGAAATTTCGCATTCCGTTGCTGTCTTTAGTGGGTGATTTGTTTGCACACCTTCGTAAGAGGCATCCATGGGCTGATCCAAAAATTGTGAAGGTGACACTGCTTATTACTTTTATATGAGCGTTATATATAGTTTAGAAATTGTTCAACTGAAAATGTTTCTTATTCATTGTTTTTACTACAGAAACTCATTGATGCAAAACTATATGAATTACTTGGTGAAAGGACTGCAGCAGATGATGAAAAGGTTCCCAAGAAGAAGAAAGAGAAGACTCCTAAAGTTGAGGTTCGCTAATTCATGATATTTTTTCTCAGCTACCTTTTTGATCATATATGACTAATAACTTTCTCTCTCTCTTATACTTTTTAGGAAAAAAGTGTTGTTGTTTCTACTCCAGAACAACCATCTGAAGAGGAGATTAATCCCTTCTTGATATTCCCTCAACCAGAGGAAAACTTCAAGGTATGTTACTACCTTAAAGAAAATAAATATTGTTCTTTGTTGAACTCTGAAGTAACTGTGTTATATGTTTAGCAGTGGCAATATTTCTGGTTAGGCTCTTCTTGGTCAACAAAGAATTGAAGCAATAGATAGTCGTCTATTGCAGTCCAATTTGCTATCTCTTTAAGATCACTGTAAATTTTATTGTACTTAATACATTACTGAGTTGGTTTTTCTAATTCTTGTCCGTGGTAATTTTGTAAATCATTTCTGGTTTAGAATTTTTACCTAATTCTTGTTAGTGGTAATTTTGTAAATCATTTCTGGTTTATAATTTTTACCAGCCACTTGTATTGAGAGGTTGTAAGGCCATTTTTAAAACTAGGATTAAACTAGTGTCTTCCTTTTGTCATGAATTTCATTGTTTGGTCCCAACATATTTTATTGACACTTTACCTTAGCTGCGACTTTCGTTGAGTTGTTGGTTCTTCCTTCCGTACAAGCATAAAGTTTTGATTTTACCTAGTTTTATTGTCATTTTTAGGTACATACCGAAGTTTTCTTTAGTGATGGTTCTATCTTGAGATGTTGCAATACGAAGGAGCTGCTTGAAAAACACTTGAAAGTGACAGGAGGGAGAGTTTTAACTCGCTTTCCTCCTGAACCAAATGGCTATCTACATATAGGTCATGCCAAGGCAAGTTATAAATCTTTCTTTTATAGCTTAATACTTTTTTGCCTTGTAAATGGTTATTCTTCTTATTCTACCTATATTTGGAATCTCAAATTTTAAGTCATTCTGTTTTAGCTTTATATTTTAGTTCCTTGAAATGGGTTATATTTGAAATCTAACTATATTTTGACATTGTTAATCAGGCAATGTTTGTGGACTTCGGCCTGGCGAAAGATAGAGGTGGAGGATGCTACCTAAGGTGGGAATACTCTTTTTGTCTTTGCCTGTGTATTTAATTTTATTGCGTAGAGGAAAAAAGAAAAGTATCTAGTTTGTAATACCTGAAGGTAAAACACATTTTCTTGATCATACAAAGAAAAAAAAAAATGCAATGACTGATCTTTTATCTAAAGCCTATTATAATATTTAACTTTATGGTAGGAAGCATATTATTCAGTTGGAGACCATAGTTTTCACTTAATAATTGCTGTGGAATTTCCATTCTTCCTTCAAAATATTTAAATTATGTTTCATGTAGTTAAAGACATAAAGGTTGCTACTGCTAGATAATATATTACTGTTTTTGAGATTTAATGAGCACTCTGTCTATTTAGGTATGATGATACGAATCCTGAAGCTGAGAAGAAAGAATATATTGATCATATTGAAGAGATTGTCAAGTGGATGGGTTGGGAGCCCTTCAAGGTATAACTGATGGTTTACATTAATGGACTTGCTCTTGTTTTTATGCAGATGATAATATTTGTTCTTTTTCCAGATTACTTATACCAGTGATTACTTTCAAGATTTGTATGATTTGGCTGTGGAGCTGATACGAAGGGGTCATGCTTATGTTGATCATCAGGTGTTGTTCCTTACTAGTTAAAAACTCAATCTACAAATTAGCATTTCTTCAATGTTCTGGTTTTTTATCAATAAAAGTTTTGTTTCTTGTAAAAAAGTGTGCTGGTTTTCGTTTTCCCTACATTTTTTTCCCCACTTCCTGATGGACTACTTTTTGTTCCTATTTGTGCCACCCGAATGCCCTTTGTGAATGTCCCATGACAGAATCTGTGGGCAAGGGCTATTACATGGCCTGATATACTCAAGATTTGGAGTTTTCTTTTTCTTAAATTATATATATATATATATATATATAAAACCTCTCTTCAATTTACACCAGTATGAATTATAAACTAGGTTGTATCCCCTCTAGGATGCGTGTGTGTTTGTGCGTGTGTGTATGTGTGTGTGTGTGTGTTTTTTTTTTTTTATTAAATTGGCATGAGTATGAACTTTGAAGATATTATACTGATATTATAGTCGGTAATTTTTGTGAAATTTTTTCATGATTTGTATTACTTGTACACAAATTTTGTTTGTCTTTCATACTATTGGTTTTGGTCTGAGAAAAAATCTAATATTTGTGAAAAAATTGGTTATAGACACCTGAGGAGGTAAAGAAGTATAGGGAAAACAAGGTGAATAGTCCTTGGAGAGACAGGCCTATTGCTGAATCTTTGAAACTTTTCGAGGATATGCGACGAGGTCTCATTGAAGAAGGAAAAGCAACACTTCGAATGAAGCAAGACATGCAGAGTGATAATTATAATATGTATGACCTTATTGCGTATCGAATCAAGGCAAGTGGTGACATGCCCTCACTACTTCTTTCCTAAACACTTGTATAATTATTATTTTTATGATATGACTTTTTGGTTCTCCAGTTTACTCCTCATCCGCATGCTGGAGACAAGTGGTGTGTCTATCCAAGTTATGACTATGCTCATTGCATTGTGGATTCTCTTGAGAATGTCACTCATTCGGTATGTTTATTTCGTTTGATTGGTATTAGTCTAAATTCCTTATAGATCATGTTCGTACATATATACGCACACACTGAATGTACTTATATATATCCTTTCTTAACATTCAGATTCAAGCATGTCAGGTATATGTGTTTTAATGAAACAGTATACTTTTTGAGTCTTATTGAAATACTAGAAAGTAACATATGTTTATTGTTATGTTTCCGTCCATGCTGAATTTCATTTTCTAGCTATGCTGGTTGTGGTGAATCATATATATCGTGCTCTGTAAACACAGTTACTAGGCTAGTACGAGATAATTAATGGTTTTCCATGTTGGACTTAAGTGGTTGTTGGATGTAAGTGGGAGGGATGGGTTTCTAGAATGCATCCAGTAAGGATTGTGTTTTGTGTTGAGGAATTGCTCATCCTGCGGCAGTAACTTATTATCAGAGTTCTGGTAAAATGTTTGGGTATTCAATTCATTTTTGTAGTTCAATAGCCCAATTTTATTCAATAAGTTGAAAATTAGCTCGAGCCCATTGATAGTGTGTTGTTGTCAATTATCAAAAGAAAAGGGAAAAAAAATTATTTTGCTTGGCTCATTATCTAGCAATAAGGTAAACCATCTTTGTCGGATTATCAAAATGTACACATTGGTTTGTGTATCTTTTCGTTGACGTGGATTGGAAAACGTATTTATAGCAAAAGTAAGATGACATATCCGTCTCTTTTTTTTAATTGAATGAAATGCCATCTCTTCCTTCCTAAAATCTCCTATACATTGTATTTCGTTATTACTGGAAGTTTTCTTTTCTTTTGTTAATTTATGAAGACCTTTTCTCTGGTTGTCTTATTTCGTTGTTTGCATTAGGAAATATGTTTTTAGGTTTACTTTCGGTTATAGGCTTGTATCTCTTAACAAAATATAGAAAAGTTCATTCCCTTCATCCGTTTAGCTTTTGCTTACCTTTACTTGCTAGGTTCTTATGCGTATATGCGTATACTTGTTAGCTGGTTGGTGCCGGAGTACTGTAAATTCATTTATGAATATATGTTCAAGATTCTTCTTATAGACTACATATTCTTCTTCTTTTTTTTTTTTTTTAAAAAAAAGTGGGACTTAACTAATGACCTCCACTTATTACAAATTAAAGGAAAATACCTACTACTACCCAATCCCCATCCCACCCCATTAGGGATAATAGGTTTTCACGCCTACCCCCGGTGTGACTCGAACCCAGGACCGAGATCCCAGGTAGTGGGTAGACTACATATTCTTCTTATGTGCTTTATGAACACAACTTGTAGTTTCCTTACCTTGAAAGAATTGTGTGCACACATGCTTATGGTTGTCTTTGATCTTTTAATCATAGTCTGTCAAAATTATTTGTAGCTCTGTACCCTCGAATTTGAGACACGGCGTGCATCGTATTACTGGTTGTTGCATTCGCTGGGCCTTTACCAGCCGTACGTTTGGGAGTATTCACGTTTAAATATCAGTAACACTGTCATGTCGAAGCGCAAGGTGAGTGAAACCTGTAGAGTAGATTTCCAAGTGTAGCGACGGACATTTATGACATACTATGTTGGAATTGCCCCCACTTACTCCATATGCTATCCTGTTGCAGTTAAATAAATTAGTGACAGAGAAATGGGTTGATGGTTGGGATGACCCTCGCCTTATGACATTAGCTGGCTTACGACGCAGGGGTGTGACTTCAACTGCAATAAACACTTTTGTTAGAGGAATTGGAATCACTAGAAGGTTCAGTATATTTGTTTTGGGCATAACATAAAGACATCTGAGACTATCATGCTGAAACCTTTCTTGTTTAACGTACTTTCATTCCCTGTGCTACAGTGATTGTAGTATGATCCGTGTGGATCGCCTGGAGTATCATATAAGAGAAGAATTGAACAAAACAGCTCCTCGCACGATGGTCGTGTTGAATCCTCTCAAGGTGTTGATGTTTGCCCTTGTTTTCCACTGGGATATGCCTTGTATCTGTGTAGGACAAATAAGTTGTGTTCAAAGGTTGTTATTAACACTAATTAATTGTATTCAAAGGTTGTTATTACCAACTTAGAAGTGGGCAGTACACTGGACCTTGATGCTAGGAAATGGCCTGATGTCCAAGCCGATGATGTCTCTGCTTACTACAAGGTGACTTTAGGTTTCAAAACTGGAAGTATTATTTTCTATTTCAAGTGGATAGTGCTAATATTTCTTAATCAATCTGCAAAACTACGTTGACCTTCTATATTATTTATTTATGTTGGTCCTGTGTCTTTTAGTTTCATTAGATGAGTACGTTTAGCCTCACTTAGTGAACTTGTCACTCAACTGTTTGTCAGTTGCTTATGATGATTAAAGTTTTTCATATGTGAGCATAACACTTTCAGTTATAGCTGCAATATATTTGTTTATCATCGAGTCTAAATACGATTTTTTCCAGGTCCTTAGTGTTCTAATATTGTTTAGTCTTAATTAGAATCTTCTACAGGTGTCAATGTTCTAATCTGTAACTGCTTTCCTTCTTTCTCCTTAGGTTCCGTTTTCCAATGTGGTATATATTGAAAGTTCTGATTTTCGGACAAAAGATTCCAAAGATTATTATGGGCTCGCTCCTGGTAAATCTGTGCTACTCAGGTACATATACTCTTAAACATCAGTGCTTGCGTATTTACTAAGGCTATGTTTGGTAGGAGAGAAAATGGGGAAGAAGGAGAGGTTAGAAGGAAGAATGGGAAGGAAAAAGGAAAAATTAGTTGTTTGATAGGAAGGAAAAGGGAGAGGAAGAGAAAATGGAGGAGAAAAGGGAAGCACAAAAAAGTGAGGTGGGGCCTATAAAAATTTTCCACTCTAAATTGGAGAGAAAAGTAGAAGAAAAAACACTTTAGCCAACCACAAAGATAAATTTACTAAATTAACCTTGTATATTAATTTCTAAAATCATTATATCGAAATTTTCAAACAAGTCAGTTTTCTTTCCTCTCTTCATACCAAACAACCATGAAGGAAACACACTTTCCTTTCCATCCTACACATTTTCTTTCCCTTCTAATTTTTTCTCCCATCCTATTTTTTTTTCTCTACCAAACATAGCTTAAAGGATATGTAGGCTTTTGCTGACATTTCTTCTTGATGAATTCAGATACGCATTCCCTATTAAATGCACAGACGTTATCTTCGACGATGATAAAGAAACTGTTCTTGAAATTCGGGCAGAGTATGATCCTTCTAAGAAGACAAAGCCAAAGGTCCTTTGTTATTATCAGATTTTTGTTTGAAGGGTTCTATTACAGTACCAAACTGACTGGTGCTTGTTAGTGATTTTTCACTCTTCCTTATTTTAAATGTTGTACAGGGTGTCCTCCATTGGGTTGCAGAGCCTTCTCCAGGGGTTGACCCACTCAACATTGAAGTTAGATTGTTTGACAAATTGTTCCTTTCTGAGGTTGAAAACCTTTTCAGATGCATTTCTTCTTTTGACGCTTTCCTTCACCTAAGAAACTAAATTAAAGTTATTTTTTTCCCCCACACTGCATTAGAATCCTGCTGAACTTGAGGACTGGCTTGCTGATTTGAATCCACAATCCAAAGTTGTTATACCTAATGCATATGCTGTATCCTCACTTGGGACTGCAGCTGTTGGTGATAAATTTCAGTTTGAAAGGCTTGGTAATTTCCTTAATCCTTGCTTGTTATCAATTTCGTTGAGTATGTTTGACTTTTAATCATGAAAATAAATTAGGTGTACATTGCGTGACATGAAAGATATTCATCGATCTAGTTCTTCCATGATTTGAGTCATTATATCCTTTCGAAACGTTGCAAGAAAAAAGCTTGATACAGATTTTTCTCTGCAGTAGTTAAGATACATCCCCTCTTGAATTTGGAAAGAGCTTTATTTATTTAAATTTTTCTGGAAAAATTTGGAATGAGCTTGTTCATGAAGCCCTCATTTTGTGCAATCTGTCTGCAACTACCAAGTTTAGTCTGTGATCCATAGAGTTTTGGAAAGAGTAACTAGTGGTTATTCGGTTCAGGGACCTTGAACCGGTGAAGGTATTGGCTTAGCTAGGTTGAAGTGGGGGAAAATACTCACTTTTGTTTTTTTTTCTTAAAAAAAAAAAGAAAAAAAAAGAAAAGAAAATAATGAATTTAATAGAGTTTGGAATTTAATAGGAGTTTTGAATTTAATAGAGTTTTCTTTCGTATTGGTTTGTGTTGCGGGGTCATGTGAGTTCATCAGTTTAGGCTTTTCTAGATTCTTTGATTTTGATTTAAAAACTCCAGTTGGCTATAACGTAGAGTGCTTTGACTCTGACCATGTGTATGTATCTGCTGCATTTCTAGGGTATTTTGTTGTAGATAAGGATTCAACTCCTGAAAAGCTGGTCTTTAACCGGACAGTCACTCTTCGAGACAGCTACAATAAGGGTGGAAAATAGCAAGTGCAATTGAAATGGATTGCCTTAGGCAAACAGAAACTACTGTTGGTATAAAGTATATCCCATTCATACGTGAAAGTTTGTGTGAACATTTTAAACAATTAACCTGCAATCAATAGAAAGATTCTTTTATTTGTGTTTCTTCCAGGTGATTGATTTCCTTTTGCCTCCTTGCTTCTCCGTTATTTTATTTTATGTTTTATTTTTTCAAGTAGTTATAGGTAGACAACATTTGTATATATATATATTTTTTTGGGCGCGTCTACAGTAAGGGCGCCTCTACGTAGGGCCCTGTCTATTCACCGTTGGATGGGAATCTGTATATAAATAGATTCTCTACAGATTCCCGTTATTCCCCACAGTTTCCCATTCAACGATAATTAAGGCATGAACCTACGTAGGGACGCCCCTACCGTAGCCATCTTTTTTTTTTTTGTGTGTTTTTAAAGTGAAATGGGTGGTGAAGATGTCTTTTCACTAGGAAAAAAATATAAATGTTGCCAAACAAGCTTTACTATTTTCCTTTTCTTTTCTAATTTTTGTTTCTTATTTTCTTATCTTTATTAATGCTTACGTAGAAATTTAGAAAAGAAAAAGTTGCTATATAGGTATTGCTTTGGTCGTATAGAGGTATTGCTGAAGCTTTGTGAATATTTTACTCGATGAAACAGCCGACTCAATAGAAAGATTATTTTATTAATGTTTAGGTGATTCTTGCTTCTCCGAATTCATTCATATATATATTTTTTTGAAACGTAGAACACATTTACGTTTTTATTTTTTAATAAGGAATAATTACATTGTTTCATTTTATTCTTTATGTTTTGGTTATTATCAATATTGATTTTCAGATTTAGGATTCTTAATAAATTTATACTCTCTAAGTTAAACACCAATTCTAAGTCAAACACCAATTTTAATAATCTTGTTTATTTTTAGAATGTTCAGTTATGACTTTCAGTTGACTTTATTTATGACTTTCAATTATTATTTATGCCAATTATTAAATTATTGGCATAGAACGTTCCTCATACTAGGCATTCATTGCGTATTGCATGTAATTCGACGCAAGCATATGGTAAGTTTTACTGTATCCTTATTAATAGCGAATATTTATAAACGTCTGTTCGTGGTAATTCCTGACTAATAAAATTATGAGTTTACTTGTGCGGTACTCAAAATATTATGATTGCTTAATTTATCATAAAACACTAGAGCCTTTTCCTTGAATCTATTGACATAAGCCTTCAAAGATTCATCACTCCTTTGTTTCTCAAAATTAAGATCAGTTAGAGTGTATTTGGACTCTGAGACAAAAAACTTGGTGCAAAAGATTTCCACTAATTCATCCCAATTCTTGATGCTACCAGCTGGCAAAGCAGCAAACCAAGAGTAGGCTCTATCTATAAGAGACTTAGAGAACTCTCTCATTCTTAAATCTTCATCCTCAGCATAGCTCCCTAAATCATCTATGAGTCCTGTCACGTGTTCTTTAGCATTTCCCCTCTTGCCATCGAACTTCCTAAACCTAGGATTGATGTAATCCTTGAGATAAGACTTGGATAATATGCGAGCTGGATAAAGTGGCTGGAATTTGACCTTGTTAACCTCTTTACTGGTTGAATCTGTTTTGAGCAATCTAAGGATTTGTTCTTTTGTGAGATACTTGGGGCCCATTCCAAGAGTTGTTGTAAAAAAAGTGTCTACTGGAGATGCCATTGTGACTGGGGTAAGATAAGTAGCAGGAGTTTCTGCTTGGACTAATGGTGTGCTTGATCCTGCTATATTCTGATTAGATGGACCAACATGAGAACCAGTGTTCCCATTTTCATTCAACGCTCCGTTCCTACTCTTCAACATGGCGACATCTTGTTGAAGACTTTCCAAAATCGCCATCATTCTACTCATTTGATCATTCTGTTGAACAGAATTCTCAACATTTGTTGGTGGTAAAGGTGGTGGTGGTGGTAAAGATGGTGGAATAGGTGGTGGGTTTGGTGGGTTAACCATGTTTCCCTCTCTTAAAGAAAATTTTGTAGAAACAGATTAGAGAGGTTAAAACTGAAGAAAGTATTATGCAAACGAAAAGATGAAAATGATTCTAAGAAAAAGATACAAGGCAGAATTCTATAAACATTGAGAAGATATAATCTTACTTGGCCATCCCCAGTGGAGTCGCTTTTAAATATGTTCGTGGTAATTCCTGTCTAATAAAATTATGAGTTTACTTGTGCGTTACTCAAAATATTATGACTGCTTAATTTATAATAAAACTCTAAGCTAATATATATATGTATATATAGGAAGGTAGTTAGGTTAGTTAAAAGAAAAAATATTCATAACTTGGTAACTAATCAGACTGAAATAGATAACTGAACCATAGTGGATTGAAATGCAAGACAATTTATATATTGAAAAATATTAAATACTATAATGTAAAATAGCTGAAATATGGCTTGGGTTAGATTATTAGAATGCTAAAAAAGAATCTGATCATAAAATATTTAAAAGTAGAAGATAAATAATCAGCTATATAATAATTGAAATTACCAAGAACACTTATGTTGGGGCCTTTGAATGGCTCAACATTTATAGAGTTCTTTGAAGATGGAATGAGGAATGTATATGCATGTTTGTAGAAATAAGAAATTGATGGTGATGAAGTTAAAGAAAAGTTGCTCTTTACAAGCTGACCAAAAATTAGATCATACTTATTGTGAGCTTAAGTGTACAAAGCATAACATATAAACCTTTAGTGATCAAACTAAAGATGTATATGTATGCCCATGATGATCAGCTGCTATTTTAAATATATACATAGATAAAAACAATATTTTAAGTAAACGAGAGAAATGAAAACTTAGCTTAAAGGATACTAGATCCAAAAAAGGAACTTATAGCTGCTGTTGGTGACAAAACCGAGCTGATCATGCATGCAATGTTGGAATACAGGTGTCCAGCCCGTAGATAAAGTACTGGAATGAAATATTTAATGTATAATCATGCTTTTAGATAACACACAGGAGGTTTAAAATCATTTCTGGGCTGTCTAGTAGAACAAAACAGAGAATTAAAATAACTTTTAGTGGCTAAAAACAGATCATACG
>JXTC01000135.1:239204-277037 GCA_002914845.1 Trema orientale | reverse complement strand
GGGCCGCGGGCCGGCCCGTTTGGCCCGGCCCGTTTTGCCACCTCTATTTGGAACTAAGAGATACTCTAAAAAAGGGCTAGAAAAATGTCTCCCATTTTGCAGAGGAATGTAGTAGTATTTATAGGCTTTAAGACAATCATTAGCATGGGGAACAAAGAAATAAAAAGTGATGATTAAAGAAATAAAAAGTGATGATTGAGAGGGGAACATGATTGAGAGGGGAACACTCTGCCAAGTGGCGAGTTTGTCCCCTCTGGTTTTTAGAAAAACAGAAGCTACAACTGGTATTTACACAATACCAGCTGCTAAATCCTCTTATATTTGCTAAACAATCCCTTATGATCCAACAAATTCTCTTAGGATTAAATAGGCTTCTGACAGTTGGCTGGTTTCAGCTAGAAACTATGGATCAATACCAAAATACCACCTGGTTTTGAGCTTGGTGTTTCTGCATGTAAACAATAATCAAACTCTTCTATTTTGCATAACTCAATCCTTCATCTAGAAACCTTTAAATGTATTCAGGATATAGGGTAAATACTCTACTTGCTAACTCCTAAAATACCTCTAGTATAGCTATGTTTTTTTCCCTGTTTTAATCTGATTTAATTAGTAAAATCAATCACATATTTAATTCAATTTTACTACCATTTAGGGACTTACCCCAGAACAACGTATGTATCTTCATCACATTCACATATAACATAACACCTTATTATTCTGATACTTCACGCTTAAAAAATCTAGAAGCTCCTTTCAACTATGTGTACACTTGTATAAACTAACTGGTAGGACATAACAAAGCAACAAATGAAGGCGGCTAAATTAAGACGATGGGATTTGTGACGACAACACATTGTATTGATTCATGAAGCACGACCAACGCCACGTTTTCAAATAATTTTAGTTCTACCAATATGTTTGATTCGTGATGACAAAAATTTAGATGAAAACGAACACTAAGAGCTTCGCAACAGTGGTCTAGGATCTTTGTATAATATACAAATAGCTTAAATATCCAATACAATATGATAAACAGTATAGGGGAGAGAGAGAGAGAGAGAGAGAGAGAGAGGGAGAGCGCGCTAGCAGTCACTCTGTCCCTTTCAGTTCACCACTAAAGCCTATACAATCACTTACAACATCATACAATGACTAACCATATGAAAAACCTGTTTTTGGCAACTAACCATGTGTAATGTTCGTGATAATGGATTTATTCCATGGCACAAAGATAAAAGACGTGAAACACTAGAAGAATCCAGATATCAATAGATAGACCAATATCATTGATAGCAGATTCCAGAAAACATCTAATTCATAATGAAACAGATTATCAGGGTGAGCAATCAAGCAGGGCAACCCCACCCACCACCACCGGGAGTTAAAATCTGAAGAATTTCCCCTGCCTGCACCTCAACTGTGTTCTTACCCCCAAGGTAGACTACTCGTTTATCCTTTGTAATCAGGTAGTTAGCTCCACGAGCTCCTTTTTTACCTCCATTCAACCCTCTTGGCGCATGAGCACGCCTCTCTGAAAGAATGCTAACAACAACAGGCTGCTTGAATTCTATCTCCCTAACTAGCCCATCACCCCCTTTATGAATTCCGGCTCCCCCACTATTCTCTCTCAGTTCAAATTTATGCAACAAAACTGGATATCTCTGCTCAAAGATCTCGGGATCAGTCATTCTTGTGTTGGTCATATGGCTCTGAATTCCACTTGTTCCATCCCAGGTTGGCCCTGCCCCACAACCACCTCCAATTGTTTCATAGTAACCAAAAGTATCATCCCCAAAAGTGAGATTATTCATACAACCCTGTGAACAAGCACAGGCCTGAAATGCAGTAAGTATAACATCAGTTATTCTCTGAGACGTCATGACATTACCTCCCACAACAGCAGCCTTATCACTTGGAGAGAGGAATGAACCTGGTGGAATGTGAATTTTCACAGGAGCCAAACAACCTTGATTAAGAGGAATGTCAACATCTACCATAGAACGAAGACAGTATATGACTGCAGCAGATGTCACTGATTCTGGGGCATTCCAGTTTCCATAAACTTCCGGACTGGTTCCGCTAAAATCAAAAATTGCTTCCCCTTTACAAGAATCAATTGTCAGCTTCAAATGAATAACAGAGCCATCATCCATGTAATCCTCTTCTTCAACTGTCACAAAATTGCCATCTCCAAAACTAGTTGATTGGGGTGAAATGTTAGCAGAAACTGACTTCAGCATCTCTCTTACTGCTTCTTCTGCATTCAACTGTACATATGTCATGTAAGCCTGAACAGTCTCACCATACTGCTGAATGAGCTCTTTGATGAGAAAAATTCCTCTCTGATTTGCAGCTACTTGAGCTCGAAGGTCCGATAAATTATCTTGAAGCCTGCGGGTTCCTGGGATCTGCTTTGCTAGTTCACCACAGCTGGGGAACTGAAGAAGTTTAGAAACACCTTCTTCTTGAAAAATCCCATTTTCTACAAGCTTAAACGCTTTTATTGCAGGCCCTTCCTCCCATATCGACTTGGAAAAGGGGGGCATGCTTCCAGGAGTAATACCACCAATCTCGGCATGATGCCCTCTACTAGCGACAAAGAATACCAGCTTTCCATTATAAAAAATGGGAGTGACAACAGTTATATCAGGGAGATGAAGGCCTCCGGCACAAGGATGATTGGTTACCAGAACATCTCCTTCATTCAGATTATCACCCCAGTAGTTCAGCTGCCAACGAACTGTGTTGGACATAGATCCTAAGTGTGCTGGAATATGAGGGGCATTTGCAACTAGTCCCCCGTCCGGTCCAAATAGAGCACAAGAGAAATCTAGCCGCTCCTTTATGTTAGTAGATATAGAAGTTCTTTGAAGAGTCCTTCCCATCTGTTCAGCTATACCCATAAATCTATGATTGAATATTGAAAGCTGCACAACATCTGCAATCTTTTCTAGTACTTTCATGGTGCTTTCAATAGGCTCTATCTCAATTTTGATATTTCCGTACCTGGTTATGATAGCTTTGCAGTTGGGTTCTACTATAACAGTACTATTTCCATTCATAATTATAGCAGGCCCAGGCACAAGATGCCCGTAACTTAGTTTCTCAAGCTTGAATAGCGGTGTATCTTGCCACTCATTTCGAAAATAAACCTTGAAGCATCCCTCAGCTTCAGGCGGATCAGATGCAGGTGGTAAAGCCCTTGGCTTCAATATATTAGTTATTCCTACACCACGAACTCTGACATCGCATATTAGAATATTGCGATTCTGTAATTTAAATCCATATTCATGCTGGAACAGCTTCACGAATTCCACATCAAAGTCATATCCAATTTCATCTGCAGACTTCTGTTTCTTTACCATAATTGAAGTGTCTGTGCCTTCGTACCTCAAGTTCAGATATGTCTCTGTTTTAATGTTTTCCTCTCCAAACCCTTGTTCTTGTAGTTTCTGCTTAACCTGCTCCAGTAAAATTGCCTCTCTGCGAGATGCCTCCACCACAGTGTCTTGACTATAAACAGCAGAGTATGGCAACTGCGCTTCTTCCACAACATCTGCCAATCCCATCCCAAAAGCACTTAAGATCCCACAAAACCTATGAATGAGTACTTCTGTCATGCCCAAAGACCTAGCAATGGCACAGGCATGCTGAGGGCCAGCACCTCCAAAGCATGCAAGAGCATGGTTCCTTGTTTCATGGCCCTTCATTTCAGTTAATTGTCGTATAGGACGGCACATTGTTTCATTTGCAACGTTTACAAATCCTAGAGCAATCTCCTCCACTGTCATGTCCTTTGCAGATGAATCCTGGCTCTTTCTGTAGGAATTTATTTCTGTAGCAAGCTCTTGAAATGCTTCTCTTGTCGCCGTGATATCTAAGGGCTGATCCTCATTGGGACCAAAGATGGATGGAAAATAATCAGGTATAACAAATCCAAGAATCAAGTTTGCATCTGTAACTGCCAATTCGCCCCCTTTCCTATAACATACCGGACCTGGATGAGCACCCACAGATTCTGGTCCTGTGCGAAAAGCTCCAAATTGAAATTTCAACTTTGATCCACCACCTGCAGCAACAGTATTTATGTCAAGCTGAGGTGCCTGTATTATGGCGCAACCAATCTTGGTTTCCAAGACTTGTTCATAATTTCCAGCATAACGACTCACATCTGTAGAAGTACCACCCATGTCAAACCCAATAAGGGGTTTATCTGTTTCAAGCCCAAACAGAGTTTGTGAGTAACCAACAACTCCACCAGCAGGACCTGACAAAACTGCTTTATGCCCTGAAAATCGACTTTCTGGCGCAAGTCCTCCATCAGATTGCATAAACAAAACATTCACCTTTTGCAACCCTTCATCAAATTTGGATATGAACCCCGATAGATATTCTTTCATAACAGGAGTCAAGTACGCATCCACAGTAGCCGTAAGACCACGGGGTACAGCTTGAATCATGGGTGTCAAAGCTGAAGATATGGAAACATGTCTAAAGCCCAAACTCACAGCTAATTTTTCCACGACCAGTTCATGTTGCGGGTAAGTGTACGAGTGCATCAATACAACGGCCAAGCAGCTAATCCCCTTATCCAACAAACCTTTTAGTGAAAGCTTCAAAGCTTCTTCTTTAATAGGCTTCACAATCTTGACAAGCTCACCCGAAACCCCTCTGATCAGTGACACGGCTGAGTCAATATCCTCTTCCTGATCGTGTGCAAGTTCAATTCTCTCA
The DNA here is from genome assembly GCA_002914845.1 of Trema orientale. Lineage (NCBI taxonomy): Eukaryota > Viridiplantae > Streptophyta > Magnoliopsida > Rosales > Cannabaceae > Trema > Trema orientale. Next base: position 272,300 of record JXTC01000135.1, on the reverse strand, counting down.
TCAACCTCAATAACCTCCTCATAAAGATTTGATGGTTTCGATACAGTGAGATCAAATATGTTGGGACGAGCCTGGTTACCAATCTGGAGCAAATCCCGGAAACCGCGAGTAACACAGAGAGCAATCCTTTCTCCTTTTCTCTCTAAAAGTGCATTTGTTGCCACTGTTGTACCCATTCTTATCCACTCTATCTTATCAGTAGGTATTTTCGAAGTCCGTGGGATCTCTTCTCCAGTAAATTCTTCAAGAATCCTCCTAATTCCCTCAACTGGAGCATCCTCGTAGTTTGCTGGGTCAACAGACAGAAGTTTAAGAACTCGACCATCAGGGTGACCTGGGATTTCAGCATAAACATCAGTGAAAGTTCCCCCTCTATCAATGCAAAATCTGAGTTTGTCCACATCGTCACATCCCATTTCTGCACTGAGAGTTCACGAATGAGATTATCTTGATCCAAATATCTGCAATGCAGTTATGAGCAATATTAGCAATAGCCAACTAATGCTTAGTATCACAAAATTCTTTCCCTTTATTGAAAAGTTTTGGCTAAGCTCGAATCATTTCTCATTGACATCCAGGTTTTGACGCTTTCCTACCATCGTTGATCACAAACTTGGGACAACTAATCTTGTGTGTATAGCAGCTTAATGAACAGTGACCATATACAAATTGCCCAGATCAATTAATTAAAAAAAAAAAATGCTGAACTAGACCAAACTAAACAAAACAAAACTAAACGAAGTCCCAAGTCAGGAAGTGAACGTGAAAAAGTGTTTAGGAATGGTAATAAGGATAAGGTAGCTAAGAACAGAGCAGAAAAGCATTGAATAGAAGCAATAATTTGAATGTGAGAGAGAGAGAGAGAGAGAGAGTACCTGAAGCTGAAGAAGAGTGAAATGAAAGGAATGCATAGTGCATGAATCATGGTGATAAGGGAGTGAGCCATTACAACAAGTAATGAATTAAATTAATATAAAATTGAAGCAATGATTGAGATAATTCAGATGGGACCCATGCTTTTACACAGAGAGAGAGAGAGAGAGGACTAGAAGCTCCTTCTTCTAGAGCACTGTATCACATTGACAACCATGTGAGCTAAGGGCTAAGGCTAACCACCCACCCTCATATGAAAAAATAAATTAAAATAAAAATAAAAATAAAAAAAGAATTGAGATTGATTTCTTAGTATTGACAGTGTTACCGTAATCTCCAGAGGCCTTGCAATCTTCCAAGCACGTAAGTAAATAACATATTGCCCTATGCCTATCCTCCGTTACTCTTCTAGTCTTACTCAGTTTTGTCTGTCTCCGCCTAACACTACTGCCTTTCCTTCCTTCCTTCCTTTCTTCTGGGCCTGCCTTTCCTTTACTTTTCCATTCCTCATCCATCCATGGTCATGCACTCAATACTCTTGTGCTTTCTTTCACTGTTTTCTCCTTTTTTTGATTTCTTTCGCTTTCTCTGCGTCATTGTAGCTAGCACTAGCACTAGCAGCCCTGTCATTTGGGTCTCATTTTCACTTTTCTTTCCCATCTAAAGTAAAAAAATTTCGGATAACACAAAAAAAAGAAACCGCACTCTATTGTGGCTAAATACCACTTTAGATCCATGGTTCTCCTTTATAAATCCAAAAAGTAACTCTTCTAGTTTTCAAAAGAATTATTGAAAAAAAAAAATATAGTACTAAAAAACTGACACACTTCAAAAACTGGTGAAACTGCATGGCACCACCTGTGTAGTTATTTTACTTTGGGTTAATGGCAAAAATAGTCTCTGAAGTATCCAACCAAGTAGTGGCATTCTGGGGCTTGAAGTTTTAATTGTAGCAATAAAACTCTTGAATTTTTCCATTTGAAACAATTTAGTAATTATGATTTGCTGTTAAATTTATGACGAGAAACACATGTGAGAAATACATTGTAGAATCTGAAAATATACTATTTGAAATATAATTTAGAAATTTTGAGCATAAAAATGAACAATTACAGAAAATTTCTCTTCAAATTTATAGCTCCAAGAACTCTAAAAACTGCAAATAATACCTCTTTCCTTTTGTGTAGTTTATCTTTTATTAAATTTTTTTTTTCAGATGCTACTGTGTACTCCTCATGTATATTTTCTGTCAGAAATTTAACAGTATGTTACAATTTAAATAATCGACATGCCAAATTGATTCAAATCAGAAAAAAAAAAATTCAAGGATTTAATTGCCATAATTAAAATTTTGAGGATCAAATTACCACAAATTAGATACTTCACGAACCATTTGTGCCATTAACCCTTTTACTTCATATGCTTTGGTGAGATTTATAAAATCTCCAAACCACAGTTATGCACTTTGGCGTGCGGTTTGGAGAAAAATGTTAGGTGTCCAAACCACATCGCAATAACATGCTTTATATGACAATTTTAAGGAATTTTTTTGTTATTATTTGAACTTTTTATTTTGATCGTTCAAATTATTTTATCTACTTTCGATTTCATTATACGTACTTTTACAACTAATACATAGTTTTTTTTTTTCTCCCTAAGAGATAAAATAATTTCAAAAGAAATGTTCCTTTCGGGGGAAAATAAAAAAGAAGTGAAGAAATGTAAATTTCAATAAGTTAAATTTGTGAAACCTAAAATCTAAATTGTTAAGCTCAAATCTAAAATGTTAATCAAAATACAGAAACTGAACCGCATTGCACCTCAAATGTAGATATAGTTTGGTTTGGTTTCTCCTAGTCACTTCAATCAAATGGATTGAGAATGGCCGTAAACTACATGTGTGATTTGATGCACTAAAAGAAGGATGAAACCGGGCAAATCAAATTACACTGCACCACAAATATAGGTACAGCTTAGTTTGGTTTCTCTTAATCACTTCAAATCACATGATATAAAAATAGTCATAGACCACATGCGTAGTTCCTGCACTAAATGAGGGATGGGACCAGCCATATTGATAAAAGTATATATTACTCTATTAGTTTCTGAACTAAGAAAAAAAGTCTTACTTTGGTCTTTAAACTATTAAAATTAATGAGGGATGGGTAGCCATATTGATAAAAGTATATATTACTCTATTAGTTTATGAACTAAGAAAAAAAGTCTTACTTTAGTCTTTAAACTATTAAAATTAATGAGGGATGGGACCAGCCATATTGATAAAAGTATATATTACTCTATTAGTTCCTGAACTAAGAAAAAAAGTCTTACTTTGGTCTTTAAACTATTAAAATTATTTCATTTTAGTCATTTTTATTATACATTTGGTTTGATTTTTATCAGAACGAGTACATGAATTGCATTTTTTATTCTATATTTGTGATTTTAACAAAATATCGTATTTTGGACAGTTTTGCATCACATTATTATTCAATGTGCAACTGATATTATTCAATTAATCATTTTTAAATTACTTCAATTTATATTCTGATCTTTTTATAGTGTTGTATTATACTTCTAGATATGAAATAAGTATAACAGAATACAAATGTGTCTCATATGCTTATTCTATTAAAAATAAAATGAAATATATGCTTTTTTAATAGTTTAAGGACCAAAATGACGTAATTTCAAGTTTGAGGACCAAACTGAGATTGTTCTCATAATTTAGGGACCAACAATATCAATTATCCTTTATAAAACACACATGCAGTTTGGTGCACTAAATGAGCGATAAAACCGGCCAAACTTTACTACAAATACCTTTAGATAAAAGTATCTTTTCCTCACTTTTCAATCAAACTAAATAGCTTGAAATGTCTTAAATACTCTTTTAAGGCTTTAGTTTTATGGCATATTTATTAAAGGGAATGAGAATCGCATAGGGATAGCAATTCTAATTCAGGTATTTACCAAAATATTAGAATGGAAGAATTGTATAGGATCACAAAAAATTTTGGAGAAAAGAATGGAAATGTTGCTCCCCTCCTAATGCATTAAGGAATGTGATTATTTGTAAACACTACATTTTCTTTTTCATTATTAGAATCCTAAGTAAAATGTTACCACTAAAATTATCTACTTTGAAACGTGCATACCTTTAAAATGGCAATTTAGTAAATATAAAGTATTCCGATTACGTCTCGTAGATTGAGTGAACACATGAATACTTGTTTTAGTGATTTTGATTATCTTCCCTATCAATTTTAAGTAAACTACATAACACATATAATGATTCTCATTCTCCACTATCTTATTCTCATTTATTTCCTCCACTCTCATTTATTTCCTCCCTCATTGATTTTTGATCGTGATTACGGTAAAATAAAGATGTCATTAATTCTCTGAAGATCCTTCGTACAAACATGTATTTAGAAAATTGTCCTTAATTTCATACGAAAACCAGTATGCAAGTTAAAGACTTTTTTTTTTCTCTAGAAAAAAATTCTTTAAGATTTAAAAACAAAATAGACAAAATCAATCTTATGACTACTTGAATTTCAATCTAATTACTTAAAAACTTCCCAAAGAAATTGTTCTTTGTTAACGAAAATTAACGTTTAGGAGTACAAGCTTGAAAGGAGCTTGAATCAATAGGAGCGGTAGGCTGTTATATGGTTCTGCCTTGAAAGCAAATAGTCTCTCCCACTATTAGCTTGAAACAGCGCTTCAAAAGTGACCTGGACGGTATGTGGCACAACAGAAGAATTCAAACATCAAATAGAGAAATAGCAATTAATTTATTCTTTTATTCATGTTGAATTAGAGATTGCAATTGCATATGTTCGATAAAGCAGATCAACAACATTAATAGCAGATTCCATAAAAACAACTGATTCATACTGAAACAGATTGTCAGCGTGAGCAATCAAGAAGAGCAACCCCAACCACCACCGCCGGGAGTTAAAATCTGAAGAATTTCTCCTGCCTGAACCTCGACTGTGTTCTTACCCCCGAGGTAAACTCTTTTTTTATCCTTCGTAATCAGGTAGTTAGCTCCGTGAGCCCCATTTTTACCTCCATTCAATCCTCTAGGCACATGAACACGCCGCTCAGAAAGAATGCTAACAACAACAGGCCGCTTGAATTCTATCTCCCTAACTAACCCATCACCCCCTTTATGAATTCCAGCCCCCCCACTATTCTCTCTCAGCTCAAATTTATGCAACAAAACCGGATATCTCTGCTCAAAAATCTCAGGATCAGTCATTCTCGTGTTGGTCATATGGCACTGGATTCCACTGGTTCCATCCCAGGTTGGCCCAGCCCCACTACCACCTCCAATTGTTTCATAGTAACCAAAACTATCATCCCCAAAAGTGAGATTATTCATACAACCCTGTGAACAAGCACAGGCCTGAAACGCAGTAAGTATAACATCAGTTATTCTCTGAGATGTCAAGACATTACCTCCCACTACGGCAGCCTTATCACTTGGAGAGAGAAATGAACCTGGTGGAATATGAATTTTTACAGGGGCCAAACAACCTTGATTGAGAGGGATATCAACATTCACCAAACAGCGAAGACAGTATATGACTGCCGCAGATGTCACTGCTTCTGGGGCATTCCAGTTTCCATACACTTCTGGACTGGTTCCACTAAAATCAAAATTTGCTTCACCCTTATAAGAATCAATTGTAAGCTTCAAATGAATAACAGACCCATCATCCATGTAATCCTCTTCTTCAATTGTCACAGAATTGCCATCTCCAAAACTAGTTGATTGGGATGAAACTTTAGCAGCAACTGACTTCAGCATTTCTCTCACTGCTTCTTCTGCATTCAACTGCACATATGTCATGTAAGCCTGAACAGTCTCCAAACCATACTGCTGAATTAGCTCTTTGATGAGAAAAATTCCTCTCTGATTGGCAGCTACTTGAGCTTGAAGATCTGATAAATTATCTTGAAGCCTGCGGGTTCCTGGACTATGCTTTGCCAATTCACCAAAACTAGGGAACTTAAGAAGTTTAGCAATACCTTCTTCTTGAAAAATCCCACTTTCTACAAGCTTAAACGCTTTTATGGCAGCACCTTCCTCCCATATTGACTTGGAAAAAGGCGGCATGCTTCCCGGAGTAATACCACCAATCTCAGCATGATGTCCTCTACTTGCCACAAAAAATACCAGCTTTCCATTATCAAAAACTGGAGTAATAACAGTTATATCAGGGAGATGACTACCTCCAGCACAAGGATGATTGGTTACCAACACATCTCCTTCACTCAGATTGTCACCCCAGAAATTCAGCTGCCAGCGAACTGTACTAGACATGGCTCCCAAGTGCACAGGAACATGAGGGGCATTTGCAACTAGTCCCCCATCGGGTCCAAATAGAGCACAAGAGAAATCTAGCCTTTCCTTTATGTTTGTGGATATAGAAGTTCTTTGAAGGGTCCTTCCCATCTGTTCAGCTATACCCATAAATCTATGATTGAATATTGAAAGCTGCACGACATCTGCGGTCTTTTCTGATACTATTATGGTGCTTGCAATGGGCTCTATCTCAATTTTAATATTACCATACTTGGTTATGATACCGTTGCAGTTGGGTTCTACTATAACCGTACTGTTTCCATTCATGATTATAGCAGGACCAGGCACAACATGCCCATAACTTAGTTTCTCAAGCTTAAACAGTGGTGTATTTTGCCAGTCATTTCCAAAATAAACCTTATAGGAGCCTTCAACTTGAGGGGGATCAGATGTAGGTTGTAAAGCCCTTGGCTTCAATATGTTGGTAATTCCTACACCACGAACTCTGACATCACATATCAGAATATTCCTCTGCTGTAATTTAAATCCATACTCCTGCTGGAACAACTTCACGAATTCCATGTCAAAGTCATATCCAAATCCATCTGCAGACTTCTGTTTCTTAACCATAATTGAAGTGTCTGTACCTTCATACCTCAAGTTCAGATATGTGTCTGTTTTAATGCTTTCATCTCCAAACCCTTGTTCGTTTAGCTTCTGCTTAACCTGCTTCAGTAAAATTGCTTCCCTGCGAGAGGCCTCCACCACAGTGTCTTGACCATAAACAGCAGAATATGGCACCTGTGCTTCTTCCACAACATCTGCTAATCCCATCCCAAAAGCACTTAAGATCCCACAAAACCTGTGAATGAGTACTTCTGTCATGCCCAAAGACCTAGCAATGGCACAAGCATGCTGAGGCCCTGCACCTCCAAAGCATGCAAAAGCATGGTTCCTTGTCTCATGGCCCTTCATTTCAGTTAGTTGCCGTATAGGACGACACATTGTTTCATTTGCAACGTTTACAAATCCAAGAGCAATCTCCTCCACTGTCATGTCCTTTGCAGATGAATCTTGGCTATTTCTGTAGGAATTTATTTCTGTAGCAAGCTTTTGAAATGCTTCTCTAGTTGCTCTAATATCTAAGGGCTGATCCTCATTAGGGCCAAAGATGGATGGAAAATAATCCGGTATGACAAATCCAAGAATCAAGTTTGCATCTGTAACTGCCAGTTCCCCACCTTTCCGGTAACATACAGGACCTGGATGTGCACCCACAGATTCCGGTCCAACCCGAAAAGCTCCAAATTGAAACTTCAACTTTGATCCACCACCTGCAGCAACAGTATTTATGTCGAGCTGAGGTGCCTGTATTATGGCCCCAGCAATCTGGGTTTCCAAGACTTGTTCATAATTTCCAGCATAACGACTCACATCTGTAGATGTACCACCCATGTCAAACCCAATAAGGGGTTTCTCAGTTTCAAGCCCAAAAAGAGTCTGTGAGTAACCGACAACTCCACCTGCAGGACCAGACAAAACTGCTTTATGTCCTGAAAATCGACTTTCTGGCGCAAGTCCTCCATCAGATTGCATAAACAAAACATTCACCTTTTGCAGCCCTTCATCAAATTTGGATATGAACCCTGATAGGTATTCTTTAATAACAGGGGTCAAGTATGCATCCACGGTAGCTGTAAGACCACGGGGAACAGCTCGAACCATAGGTGTCAAAGCCGAAGATAAGGAAACATGTCTAAAGCCCAAACTCATAGCTAATTTTTCCACGGCTAACTCATGTTGCGGGTAAGTATACGAGTGCATCAAGACCACAGCCAAACAGTCAATCCCCTTATCTAACAACCCTTTTAGTGAAAGCTTCAAAGCTTCTTCTTTAAGAGGCTTCACAACCTTGACAAGCTCACCCGAAATCCCTCTGATTAGTGATGGAGAAGAGTCTATATCCTTATCCTCACCTTGTACAAGCTCAGTTCTCTCATCAACCTCAATAACCTCCTCGTAAAGATTTGAAGGTTTTGATACAGTAAGATCAAATATGTTGGGACGAGCCTGGTTACCAATCTGGAGTAAATCCCGGAAACCGCGAGTAACACAAAGAGCAATCCTTTCTCCTTTTCTTTCTAAAAGGGCATTTGTTGCCACTGTTGTCCCCATTCTTATCCACTCTATCTTATCAGTAGGTATTTTTGAAGTCCGAGGGATTTCCTCTCCAGTGAATTCCTCAAGGATCCTCCTAATTCCCTCAACTGGAGCATCCTCGTAGTTTGCTGGGTCAACTGACAAAAGTTTAAGAACTCGACCATCAGGGTAACCTGGGATTTCAGCATAAACATCAGTGAAAGTGCCCCCTCTATCAATGCAAATCTTGAGTTTGTCTGCGTTGGCACTTCCCATTTCCGTAGAAATCTGCAGAAACAATTACGACCAACATTAGCGAAAGCCCAATAATTCCAGGGACCCTCATTTTCCTTCTTAAATAAAAAAGCAAGAAGAGGAACAGCTGGGAATAAGCTCTCAAGTCTCAACCGAATAAGTGATCCCTCCCCAGCAAAATTGCACATGATAATACTTAATATTCCTACTTCTTTACCGCTCCTGAAAACTAAGATTTCATGACAATGACTTCAAGATATTCAACTTGAATTAAACTAAAACCCTTTGGATCTGAATTTAACAGCACTCTAAACCCATTTCCAGAACTCTGAGTTCAGTCAACAAAAAATGTTTTTTTCTCTTTTGTTTAATAATTTATTTTCGTATTCGATAGCACCATTTCCAGAACGAGAAACATTCGGCATCCTTGTTCAATCATTAACGCATACAGAACCCGTTACACCACCATCTAAAACTTTCCGATTGATTAAATAATAAAATAACTTGCCCAACTCAATTAAATTCAAATATTTGAAGGAAAAAAGAAGATTCAATCTCAATCTCCATAAACCAATACCATAACCGAAACCAGAAATTGGTATGAAAATGAAATCTCCCCTTTGCTAGAACTTAAATCAAAAGTCAAAACAGAATAAACGAATCCTTAAAAAAATAAATAATTACTTAATATATAAACAATCTAAACATGAATAAGCTATAAGGACTTCTAATTATGAAACAGTGAAGGCATCGATAGAGAGAGAGAGAGAGTAGCTGAACCTGAATTCCAAGGGGACAACGGCGCTGAGTCACGAGGAAACTAGTCGATGAGGAATTTAGCCCACTTTACTTATCACTAATCATAATAATTAAAAGAAAAATACTCATAAGGATGAAATAAATAAAATGCATGGTTTTTTCCCTCTACTTTTTGAGGGAATAAAAAGCACAGAATATATGCACCGAACATGTGGATGATGAAGTGATGATGTGACATTTTAGATTACGAAATAAAATAAAATAAAATAAAATGAAGAGCAGTTCCAAGATTCAGCACCATATGATGCTTCAGTTTTTCATTCAGATTCAATGTAAGACGGTATATTAATTGTATTCATCTAATATAAAATCGACGTCATTTTGTAGTGCTAATTACCTTAATATGTCTGACGATATTATTTTAAAATAAAGGGATAAGAACATTTTAATATTTTTTTTCTGTAAAAAAATATCTTGACTTTTGAAAACTTGTAATTTAACACCTTAATTGTTTAAATCTTGTAAATTATCCATAACTTTTAAAATCTTGCAAATTAATATTCTAATTTTTGAATTCTGTAAATTAATACTATGTAATTGAAACTTCTGCAAATTAATACACTGACATTTGAANAAATTCATATCAGGAGTTGACTTTTTGAATAATTTTAATAAATAAAAAACAATAATATTCTTAAAATATACGATAATTATAAGGACTAATCAAATTTTGATGGAGGATATTATAGTCTTTTTATTATTAAAATTGGTCAAAAAAATCAATTCCATGTATTAGTTTTTGCAATTTCTTAATCTCAATGTATTGTTTTGCAGAGTTCGGACTTCAGGATTTAAATTGTAGAACAATCACACATCAAAAGTTTTTTTTTCTTTTTTTTTTCTTTTTCTTTTTTGCAATTCACCTAAAGAACATTGTATTCCTCATTGATTTAATATATTATAAAAATCATGAAACAATAATAAGATATTTTTCAAAATCTTTTATAATTAGTTTATTAACTTTTCATTTAAGAAAGAAAACTAAAAAATTAGAATACAAGTTAAAGAGGATTATTTGCATATTTTAACTTGCTCGTGGTACAAATTTGCAAAAAAAAGAAAGGGCATTAATTTACAGAATTCAAAAATTAAGGTATTAATTTGTAAAAATTGTGGTTGTCAAGTATTAATTTGTAGGAGTCCAAAAATAAGGATATTAATTTATAGGATTTTAAAAGTCGGGGTACCTTTTGTAAATAAAATTAAAAATCGGGGCATTTTTGTCAGTATCCCCACGTGGATTCAACTTTAGTTTTTTACATTATTGAAACGTTAAAGTAGATAGTTAAAATTTAAGCTTCAAGCAACGAGACTTAAAAAAAAATAAAAAATTGAGAAAAAGAGTGATTTTAGCACTCATCAAAATAAATTAAGAAATAGTATAAAATTATTGGAGCCTTCTGTGGTACAACCCCGCTATTATGCTATACCCCTATTGCCCAATCGAAAGGCAGGGTTTAAATCCAACAGTCATTTGGTCCCATAAAATTTAATGGGTAAATGAGCATAAAAGCACACAATTATATCATTGCTTATCTTCTTCTTTCTTTTAACAAATTAAAGATTGACATATTTAAATAAATAATAAAGGTCCCTAAATTCCTAAAATGTGACAATTTGGTCCATGAGCAAAATAAATATTCTAAAAAGCCTCTGAAATAACCAATTAGTAACAATAATGTTCTTTTTGATTAAAGTTGAGGATTTTTAAAAATTATAATAATAATAATAATAATAATAATAATAATAATAATAATAATAATAATAATAATAGATATTCTCAAACTCTAGCTCAAACCCTAGAAATTTTCCTACAATTCCAAAAGAAGAGGGCTTTTTTTTTTCTTTTTTGTGTTGCATGTAGCACGCTTTTTAGACTATCTAACTTTTAACTGTGTTCAATAGTTTTTGTGATAAAAAGACATTATTATCACCAATTAATTAATTGAGGGACTTTTTTAGTCGTTTATGTATTTTCAGGGATCAAATGAGTACTAATTGAAGAATTCAGGGACCTTTCTCTCTTCTAACTAGGAGAAAAAGCTCTACAGTGCCACAAACCCTTAATTAGAATATGAATAATACTTTAAATATTAAGGCCATGTTTGAATACAATTTCAACTTTTTTTTATAAAAATAAAAAAACAAAAATAATTTTTTTATGTTTTTAATTTTTTTTTTAAAAGAAACGTGCTTGGGAATAAGCCTTTACTTTTAATTTTGAAAAATAAAAAACATAAACATGCTTGGTAAATATCAAAGTTAATTTAGAAAATATTACTTTTAAAAATTGATTTTAAAAAATACCATTTATAAAAGTACTTTTCAAATTATAATTATAAACTATCACTTTTGAAAAGCTTAGTCACAAAAATATCATTTCAAAATAATTTATTTAGAAAAATACCAATTTTTTGTTTATATTTTTTAATTAATTTTTTTTAAAATTTCTACAAAAAATTGGGATGAGATAGGTATCTGACCATTTTAGGCCCAGAGCTCAATTCATGACCGCGGCCTATATTTTATAGGTATATGTTCAGTCCTAAGTGATAAGAACCCACTAGGCGACAAGCCCTAAGAACCCTTGAAGCAATGGATTAGTCGTACTCTGAATCTTTAGGAAATAGATTGTTGTTGATCAGATTAGAACTCTAAGGAAGCTAGACCCTTAAAAGCCTAATCTTAAGACGCCACAAAGGCTGATCACTCCCTTGATAAGTCAAAATTTGTATTCAGCCAGGAACACAAGAAGGCAAAGCAAAGCTCACCAAAGAAAACGTTTTATTTATAATCTACCTGCTTATATCTTTTGTAGTCTTTATATAGGCTTGAATTGCAAACTGAATAAGAAACCCTAACTAATAAACAAAAAAAGTTAAATAAAATAACTAAAAGATAGGCCTGAAACATAAGAAAACCTAATTAATCCTATGAGCCTATTAATATATGAATTGGGCCCCTAGTTTGACGTCTTGTATATAAAGATAAGTGACTGTCCTTGGTAAAGCTTTGGAAACTTCTAAATTAGTCTTAGAATCTTCTAGAATAGCCTCTTTGTCGTGTGCTTCCATGATTAAGCCATGTAAAGCTTCTTTCATCCTCTTTGTCCTTGCCCTAGTCATTGGATTGCCAATTCCTCGCAAAGGATCTTGAATTGTTTGACCATCACCTCTACCTCAATCTCCATCATGAAGCTTGTTGGAAATTCAGTACCGAAACTACCCTCAATCAGCCAAAGACTACAAAGTCCACTTCCTCACAGTTTTCTCTTGCTTTCTCCCTCGTCTCCATCACTTTCTCGCACTTTTCGTCTCCTCTAAAATTTTCTCCCCCACTTTCTACTATATTCAAAAAAAATTTTCTCAGTTACGCTCAACATTTCAAATATCACTGCAAGAAAATTGATCAAAAATTAGAGTTCATCAATAAAAAACTGAACAATTCGAGATTGAAATCAAGTTCATCACCGAAAATCTTAGGTTCCGAAAGATCTCTATAGGCGAAATCTTCAATTCACAAGGATCAAAAGCTAGGGTTCATCATTAGAAGGTATATTTTTCTACTTTACTTACATACATATATATATATGTGTATAAATGAGTGTGTTTTTATGTATATGTATGTCTGATTCTTTAATATCTTTTTAGTATATATATTTGGCTCTATTGTTTTGGTTATTATATATATATATTTAATCCTCTAATGAATTATCATGATTCTTTGATTTCTATTTGGTATATGAATTTAAGTAATGGTACATAATTTAGAGTTCATAATTTAGGTAAATAAATCATAATTGTTTCTTATAAATTTTGTGAATATCACATATTTGATGAAATGACAAAAAGAGATGTTGTACCAGTTAGAGTATTTAGTTTCTTCAGTTCATAATCAATAATTGAAAAACGTTTATATATAAATAATGATATATGTACATGTGTGCTTTAAATTTAGATCTGTTGCTTTGCTTGATATAGGATTTTGTGCATCCTAGTGCTTATTACGTTCATGGTTATTAAGAATGTGTGTTTATCCTAGTGATTGTTAAGTTCCCGTTTTGGTTGCTGTAATGAGGTTGTAACTAGTTGCTTTACTTTGATAAAAAGAGATGCTATTTAGTTTTTGGTTCATACAAAAGAGTGTAATAGTATCAAGAGTTTATTTATGTACAGTACTTAAGTAAATAGCTCTGTTATTGAATTGATTTTTTAGCTTCGTGTTATGCATGTTTAATTGAAATATTATTCTATAAATAAAGAATATGTAATTCTATTTGGTTCATAAATTTTTCATTGTAGTTCATAAATAATGAGTCGAGTTCATAAATTATGTTCAATTGATTTTAAATTCATTATTTTTTAAATACCTGGTAGTGTGAACTGATCTGCCTATTAAACTGATCTATGTTTTACTTCATAACATCTTAAGTTCATTATTGCTTCATTCTTATTCATAGAATTATATTATTTTGGTACATCGAACATGCTTTTGCATGCAATATATCCAGCTATGAAAACTTTTCACCAAAGTTGATATGATATTCTTTATATATAAAAAGTTTTAGATAGCTTTTATAAAATATTCTATTTGGTTCATAAATTTATATCTTCAGTTCATGAATTATTGAGTGTGGTTCATGATGTTACTTATTCTTATAATTTTTATTTCACGTATAGTTCATGATTTTTTGAGTTTGAATCAAGCTAAATAAAATTAGTTTGATTGAATGGTTCATAGATTTTAGGTTTGTTTATGATAAATTTTTATTCATAGTTCTTCGATTATATGGGTCTTAGTTCTTTAAATAGAATTTGACTCATATAAAATAAATATATATGATAACATGGCAATAAAAGGACATCAGAAATGGTGAGAGAGGTACTTATTGTTTACATGTTGATGATACCGAACCTCTTAGAGTCTACAACCTTTTATGAAGAGAGAAAAGAGATCAACCCAGCTGACTTAGCCTTGAACATTGTACAAGATATCGAAATACAATAAAATAGGTAAGACAACTCTACAAATCAATATGGGTATATATGAAATTAGCTGTAGTACATGACTTTTAATACTTAGTATATGACTTATGAACTTAGTTTGATATTTTAGTATGGTATATGCTAATTTGAACGTGGTACATGATTTTCAATGTCTGATACATGACTTGTAAAATCTGACAATTTCTCTTATGAAAACAGAGCTTATTGCTAAATATTTGTAATCAAAAGAGCGGAAGTATTGATGATAAATGTCAGCATAAATGAAGTAATATAAGAGAAAATGACATTCTATTGGCAAAAAATGGCCATAGAACTTTATCATTAGGTTGATAACAAGAGGGGGCTAGGATACACAAGTGATACAGAAAGACAAAAGTGAAAGTGATATAAAACATCTGATCTTGTTTTCGTTTAGGAAAAACAATATTTTGGTTTTTAAGTTTAACAAGGTTTATTATATTGAATACTTTTAACCGTGAACATATTGAATATTAGACAATTTTCTCATTAGTTTATATGTTTTATGTAATGCGATTTGATATAAATATAAACTGTTATTTACTTTACTTCCGATTATTCACTTTGTGAGGTGCACTAGAGTAATCTAAACTGTTTAGAAATGATAATGTATATTGAAAAAATTCTAGTGCTGTTTGAATCATCAATTCCATTCCATGGAATGGAATGAAAAATTGGTGTTTGTTTCAACAACTCTATTTTTTCTATTCAGATGATCTTTTAGAATGTGTGTTTGTTTCAACAATTCAGTTTTTCCATTTAAATGGTCCATCAGAAAAATCAACCTTTGGAATGGTTTTTCTGTGTCTTGGATGAGAATGGAGAGGAGGAGGTGTTTTTGAATGGTCCATTCTAATGCTCCCATTCCAATTATAACACATTTCACTATTTTTTCCATTCAAATATCTCTCATTCCAATTATAACACATTCCACAATTTCCATTCAAATATACCCGTTCAAATAAGCGAACCAGACAGGGCTTCTATTTTTATGATACAAAATCTTTTGAACTAGAGGTACATAAGATTTTCTTCATGATTCATAATAATACGAAATAGGTATATAACTTCTAATACTATGACAGGATATGTGAACTAAGGCAAAATGCTCAAATACTATAACCTAACTAAGAAATGGTACATAAATTTATCAATTTCGAACATGTGTATATAAGTTTATGTAAAATCATGGAACTCAAAAAATCATCCATAATTTTTTTTTTCACTACTTCATAAGATTTTGAGAATAGTAAATATATTCATCCATAATCTGGTGTATATATATACTATATACAATAATGATTTTTTTGTTCCACTAACAAAAAAGAAATTCAATAATATTCAAGTAATGAATCTGGTATATAACTTTATATACTATGACAAAATAAAATTTTCATATACCAAGACAAAAAATTTATATACATGGAAGTGTAAATACTTTGAAATAAGATAACAATATCAAATATCTAAAGTAATGAATCTAGTATATAACCTTATATACTATTACAAAATATTTATGTACCAAGACCAAAAATTCATATACCAAAATATAGAAAAAAAATTTCAAAATAAAACAAATTATAAACTCATTACTTTTTTATATCCCATCAAGTGATATCTCAGGCCTATAATGATGTTATCTTTTAATAGAAGTTCCAAATGCCATAAAAGAGTCTTTGAAATTCTCATCTTTATCAACTTCATAATCAGTATATGAACCTATATGAAGAAAGCAAAAAATAAATATTAATAAATAAAAAAACACAATTAATAATTCAGGAAGTACATACACATATATACCAAGATTAAAGATCCATGTACCAAACACAAAAAATTATGTGTTATAAAAAAATCAGAACATAAAAATAGCACACCTAAGTTCGAAATCTTGATCAATAATATCAAAGTAATTAATATATTAATCAATAATAACCGAACAATATATACCACCAACAAAAAACTAAATATACCAAGATCAAGAATATATGAACCGAACAAGAGTACTGAATATCTTGATCAATAATAACAAAAAATGCATATACCAATATAAAAATTACATATACTAATATCAAAAATATATGAACTAAACAAGAGATACAGAATATATTCATCAACAAAAATCAGTGAACAGTACAGTAGTACCATATACCTCTAAAAAAAATCTCATATACTACTATAAATATCACATATATCATGACTAAAAATTAATGAACTATTACCAATTACAAAAAAAATTAAAATACACAACAAAATACAAAAAGATACTCAAACCTAACAAAAAAATGAGATTATATATGAATTAATATTAATTATAAAATGAATTACCAATGAAAATTCAAATCTCGAAAATCAATGCACAATACAATCAACCGAAAATCAAGAAACCAATACATACTTAAACAATATCAAAACTCAAGATCGATTCCACCAATGCGAATATAGAAATCGCCAAAAATGTCAGGAATCTGAGAAGACGAACCAAACAATACCGGATAAGACAATGATGAACCAACCAATGGAGAGAAATGCCGAAGAAGAAGAATAATAGAGAGAAATGTCAGATATCAGCAATATTCTACCGGAGATCCAAGGAGAAGTATGGAAAATTGAGAAGAAGGTTATGGAACATCAATGGCAGAAGGAGAGAGAATCAGGAGAAGGAAGAAGAGAGAGAGAGAGAGAGAGAGAAGAAATCGAACAGAAAAAGGAAGGAAAAAAAAAAAAAAGAAAAAACCTGGTGCATTTAATTAAGAGTGAAATGGGAAAACACAATATACATTAGCTGAAAGATTTTTAAAACTTGGACATTTTGCTATAAATTTTAAATATTGGATATATACTTAACCAAATTTAAAGTGGACATACACCACATATTCTCTTTTCTTTTCTTTTCTTTTTTTTTCTTTTTTTTTTTTTTTTGAAATATGAAACATAAACAGTGTTCCTAAGCATATTTATTTAAACAGAAAATAAAAAAATATCCAAAGAGGTCCTAAAATAAGCTCGATTTGTTTTAATTTTATCCTCTCTCTGGTATAATGTGTTTCTATGGTCTGTGGATAGATTTGTTTGCATATTGCAGCTGGTTGACAAGGTTACCGATGATCATTATTACTTTGCTTCTGATTTTCTTTCCACCTTCTCAGGCTCCAAATAGCTGTCTATGTTAAATTGAACTCATCTTCTTCTTTCTACAAAACCCTAAAAAGATAAAAGGAAAATATAAACACTAAGCTCATCTAGTCTTTGCTGTAGTCTACAAATGCAAAAAACATGTCTTCATCTTGAGAGCTCATAAGCAGATGGCACATCGTGCAACGGATGTCCTTTCCGATTTCTTTCCATGATCCGGCGAGCAAGGGAGACTTGCTTTCCCACCACAAATATGAAAGCCCTGCCCTTTCCTGCAGCACCTCTAGCGGTTCTTCCAACGCGGCGTACGTACTCACTTGGATCACGTGGAAAGTCAAAGAGCACCACATGATCCACTCCCGCAAAATCCATCCCACGTGATGCCCTGCCATACATTTCATTAGACATTTCTACATATGCATAGCGAAATAACCAGACATCCAACTTTTATTTTTGTTAATTGTTGCAAACAAACACCCCGAGGCAGCAATGGCAGTTACCTATCAGTGCAAACTAAAAACTGAGACCCCTTTTCTGGACGAGTGTTGGAGAATTCCTCCAAATTTGCTAGCCGCGATTCTTGGGCCATAGCAGCGTGAAATGGTAGAACTTTAACTTGGCTTTCTCTTCTATCAAAACGTTTTAATGCATTCTCAACTTTCCTGCATGTTTCTATCTGAAAATTATACAGCCACAGGTAACATTATTTACAATTACTAAAGTTATCAATCAGAAAAGAATTCATGCTGAAGGTGGATTTCTTTGTTACCTTGTTACAGAAAACAATTGTTTTGGGAACTGGACTTCCCTCCACAAGTTGCAGAAGGGCAGATTTCTTGTTTAGAAATGCCGTCTCTGGAGTTTTCTCAGTCTCATCACCTCCACTACAATCTACGAGAACCTGGATATCAACAATGCTGATCAATACTCATCACATCTACATGTTAGTTATTCCTATGTACTTTAAATTTCTTTTGATATATTTAACTCCTAGAAAACATAACAAGCAATTAGTAAAAGCAATCATGGAATCGACCTCTTCTAGGCCAGCGCTTATTCGGTGCATCCCAGGTCCCATAATGACCTCACAGTCTGGAAAAACTTCAACTAATTTGTTGTAAATGTTAACCGGTAAAGTTGCAGTCACAAATAAATATTGTGTGGTAACAGGTGAAGAACTTATCAAGCTTTGTAGCACTGGTTCGAAATCTTCATCATTGAAGAGTATGTCAACCTCATCTAGCACGGCACTGCAACATAAGGTTTTAACTGTATTGGCACCAGTGATCAATAAAATTATGTTTCTGGGCAGTTTCCAGATAAAAGAGAAACCAATCAGACCTGTTGGTTGGTCAAGACCACCACTTCAAAGATTTTTCGGAAAGCAAAATTTGTTTCCTTGAATTATAAGATAGAGCAAATATAGCAACAGAAAAATCAAAAAGAAATGTTGGACATGCAAGAAAAATTAAACGAGCTTAAAAAAGCACTAGAAGCCATAGCATAATTCAAAGGAAAAATGGAATACCATCTTAGATTTGTTAACTGCAAGAAACCCTCTTTGAACAAATACATAAAACGACCAGGTGTTGCTATTAGGACATCTATGCCTTGTTGTAAACTTTCGAGTTGAGTTCTCTGTCGAAAACCACCTGTCACAACCATAGATCTGAAAGGAACCCCACTTTTTGACATTGATCGACAATTGACCAAAACCTGCAAAATTTACACTTGCATTATGTAATAACTACAGCCTTATCCACATGTTCAAACTTCAAATGATACAAAATAACAATTTCTTTTCTATTTCATCTGTACAAAAGAGAGAGAGGAAAATGTTGTATGCAAAAGAGAAACATTTGGGCAAATACCTTTCAGCATCTTCTTTCATCACCACATAGAAGAGAATATGTTTCAAAGGTAATATTATTTTTCTTTTCCTCCAAAGAAAACATGGTTATAAGTAATAGAAGCAGCGCTAAATGACAAGAAAACTAAATCTATGCATTGGAAAAAAAAAAAAGTAAAACAAGAATAGACACAGACAATGTAGTTAAATTATAACTAAATGCAAAATAGTCAATGTAGTTAAATTATAACTAAATGCAAAAAAAAAAAGTAAAACAAGAATAGACAATGTAGTTAAATTATAACTAAATGCAAAATAGTCACAGACCTGAGAAGCCAACTCTGCAGTTGGTACCAATACGACCAGTCGAGGACTCTGTGACGAGGACTTGCTTACTCCATCAACTTCTTCTTGCCTAAGACGCTGAACTACTGGAGCAAGATATGCTGACGTCTTCCCAGATCCACTTTGATCAGCTACAATACAGCTCTTTCCCTCTTTAACCGGTGCAAATGCCATGGCCTGCCGTCAATTAAAACACGTTAAGCACCAATGCTAGTATTTATAATTTTCTCACACTTGATTTGCAAAGAATGCAAGATAACAGTGACTTATAGAGCCCGAGCATTGAACAACATAAACCAACATGAATATGGATCACATATATACCAAGAGCAATCTCCAAAAAAGAAAAAAAAAAAAAAGGATAGCAATGAAAACCGACATAAAAACAAAAGTCTCCAACTTCTAACTCTTGGCAAGCTAATTTAATTCGCGGAATATGCCAATGTTAAATCTTAAAACTACTAACAACCTAACTTAAGAGAGAAATAAGTAAACCACATAATAAAAATGCTAAGAAATGAAAACAAACAAAAGCAGCATAAGTGGTACATCTCTATAACGAAGTGGAAACAACAGATGAGCAAAAATAATAATAACAACAACAACAACAACAACAACAAGAGAAAAAAGAGCTAAAAAAAAAAAAAAAATCAAAAATTTGGGAATTGGTATTTTGGTATATACCTGAATATGTGAGGGGCGTTGAAAATGCAGCTTCCTAAGGCATTCAATCATGAAATCAGAGTAGCCCACATCTCTAAACGACTTTCTGCTAAAAAAGTCAGAAGCAGTGGCCAATTTGGTTCGTTGGTGGGTTGAATCTGGTGACTCATATTTCAAGTTCCATCCTCTGGGAGTGGGAGCTGAACCCATTCCATTCCCACTGCGTTTCCTATTCGAATATAATTTTTGATATTCATCATCATCATCATCATCATTATCATCAAATGGCAAAGGTGGTTTTGTGTGTCGTTCTCGTACAACTAGCTCCTTAGCCTCCTTCTCCTTTATAGGCCGAGAAATTCTCACTCTCTCTACTTTCAATCTGCCAAAAGTTGACCTCGAACGTGAAACTACAAGTCACATCAAAACGGCAAAATTTCGTTTCAGTAAATGGAAATGAAGGGAATTAGATTTTTAGACTAGAAAATCCAAAAAAAGAAAAAGAAAAGAAAAAGCACCTGAAGGAGGTTGGGGTTGAGGTGGAGGTTGAGGTTGAGGTTGAGGTTGAGGTTTGTTCAAGTCTGTAGTTGCATCGTTGGAAGAAGAAGAAGAAGCATGAATTGTGGAATTGTGGAGGGTGAGAGAGAGAGGGAACAAGCAGGAGCGTCGTCCATGGCGGATAAGGTGGTTGGATTTAGGGTTCCGGTTCCAGTTACAGTCCAAGTTCAATAGCGGAGATTGAGCTTTCCCAAGCATTGCTTTGCTTGCTTCTTTCTGATCTTTTGCTAATTTGCAAAGGGGAAAGGGCGCTGAGAAAAATGAGCAACTGACGAGTGAGTCAGATTGGTCAGATTCTTTTTTTTTTCAATTTTTTTTTTCCTTTCTTCAGGAGTGAAATTAGGATTACAAACAGGATAAATGGTACTACGAGGGTGCTAAATATACTCTCTCCACCAGTAATAATGTCCCACTTATTTGACGTATTAAGTGGTGTTTGGTTACAAAATAAAAATGGAATGTTAATTGGTAATAGGAATGGAATAAAGAATAGAGCGCCTATCATCTGCAGTAATAGTATCAGTATATACTTCTATACTATGGTGATCACCATTTTTAGTGAACAAAATTCTTTTTCTAAGAGCACTTTTCAGATTCCTTAAAATGCCCATGATTGCATTCATATGTTGCTCTCTAGGATTATGCATGTATTGACTCACTACACTTGATCCATACGTAAGATCTGGCTTTGTATCTCCCCACAAGTCTTTGGTATCTTTCTTTATTAGCAGGTATTTGATTAGGTTCAGCACACAATTTCAGACATTCTTCTATTTGTGTACCTACAAGTTGACATCCTGACATTCCAGTCTCCTGTAAAAGATCTAAGACATTTTCTTTGAGATAGAAAAATTCTTATTCTTGATCGAGAAACTTCAATCCTAAGAAAGTATTCTAGAAGACCTAGATCTTTTATTTCAAAAATTCTCTAGACAAATAATTATGTAGGGCTTTTCTTTCTTCAGGATCATTTCCCGTAATCACCATGCCATCCACATATATTATGAGTGTTGTAATCTTATCATTTTGTTTCTTTGGGAACAAAGTGTGATCTGAATTACTTTGACGGTAGCCAAAAGCTATCATTGACTTTGTGAGTCTACTAAACCATACTCTCGGGGATTGCTTCAACTCATATAATGTCTTTTTCAATCTACATACCTTTTGACTCTGCTTTTCTGATGCCATACATCCAGGTGAAAGTTCCATGTATACTTCTTCAGTCAATTCACCATGCAGAAAGGTGTTCTTCACATCGAACTATTGTAACGGCCAATCCAAGCTTGCTACTAAAGACAGTAATACTCGAATTGTGTTGATCTTAGCTATGGGTGCAGAAGTTTCTGTGTAGTCGATCCTATAAGTTTGAGTACTTTTTTGCTACTAGTCTTACTTTAAAGTGTTCAATACTATCATCTGCCTTGTACTTTACAGTATAAATCCAAAGACACCCGATTGGCTTCTTTCCTGGTGGACACTCCACGAGTTCCCACGTCTCATTTTTCTGCAATGATTTCATCTCCTCATTTATAGCTGCTTTCCATCTTGGATCAGCTAAAGCTTCTTGCACACTGTTAGGAGTAGCTACAGTAGATAATTAATTTACAAATGACTTATTTGATTCAGACAAATGATTGTTAGACATATAGTTACTCATAGGATATTTGACTTTACTAGAAAGTTCAGGTTCATATGTTGGCTAAAAGAACCTATAGTATGATGATGTGGTAAGTGTTTTCTAGATGGCTTAGACTCTAAATTAAGAACATCCTCAGCAGACAATGATTGGTTTGGTATATCAACTAAGGAGTTCTTATACCCAAATTATTCGGATGGTGGTAGAGGTTGAGTGTTTCTTTCGTCTTCTGTTATTTCTTCAGCCTATGGGTGCTCATCACCACTAGGTTCCAAAGTTATGCCACTTATATCCAATTTACCCATTTCCTGATTAACTGGTTTATATTGTTCGGATTTTCCTTCCTCATAGATGTGATAATCATAATCGAGAGTCTGAATTTCCTGATGGTATTCCCCCTGAAGTTCAAACTCAGAGGAAAAATACATCTTGTCTTTATGAAACACCACATCTATCGTGATAAACATTCGTTGAGTTGAAGGATGATAACATCGATATCCTTTTTGGTATAAGGCATATCTAACAAACACACGTCGCAATGCTCAAGGAGTTAACTTGTTGCACTGATACTTATGGAGGTGGACAAATACAACACAACCAAAAACACAAAGAGACGGATCTAGGATAGCTGGGGCAACTACAACATTAGTCAAAGCTTAGAGAGGTGTCTGAAAGTCAAGTGAGCTAGAAGGTAGCTGATTAATTAAGTATGTAGTAAAGGTGATTGCTTCTCCCCAATAATATATCGACATATGTGTTGCTATCAAGGAGGCTCGAACAATTTCCAACAAGTATCGATTTTTTCATTCAGTAACTCCATTCTGCTGGGGTGTATCGGAACAAGTAGTCTGATGAATGGTTCTATGTGCTTCAAGATACCGTTGAAGATCAGAACTTTGATATTCTCCACCATTGTTACTGTAAAGAACTTGCATCTTTGCGTTGTACCGAGTTCTGATCATTCTATGAAATTTTTGAAATAACAAGTTCACTTCACTTTTGGATTTTATTAGACATAACCAGGTCATTCTGATACAGTCATCAATAAAAGTAACAAACCAACGTGATCTACCCAAAGTTGTGACTTTAGATAGGCCCCAAATATCAGAATGTATAATCATAAAAGGAAGTGGACTTTTATTCAAAGTTAACAGAAATAAAGCACGATGGCTTTTTGCTAGTTCACAAATATCACAGCGAAAACTAGAAACATCACACTTTGCAAACAAACTAGGGAACAATTTGTTTTTATAACCAAAGGAAGCATGCCCCATGCGTTAATGTCACAACCAAATTTTAGATTTCTTCTTCTCCCCATCAAACCCATCTATTATAGAAGCTTCTTGGAACTTGTTGGAATCCTTCAATTATAAGTCCAAATAATACAGTTTCCCTCACTTAATATCACAACCAATCATTTGTCTTGTTTGGATACCCTTAAATACATAAAATTTAGGCCAAAAAATGACAATACAAGATAAGATTGCAGTGATCTGAGAAATTGACAAAATATTGTAATCCAAAGATGGAACAACTAAAACTAAATCCAAATTCAAAGTATCAGTAAGGGGTAAGGATCCTTCCCTAATAACTGGGGTCGTGTTACCATTGGCTATGGAAACAATTTTTTGTGAGGAAGGTTTCAGGAGTGAGATCTATCTAGAATCAAAAGTCATATGATCTGTAGCACTAGAATCAATTATCCGTGTACTATTAATAGGTACAGAAACATTTAAAATCTTACTACCATTATCTATAGCAGCTACCAATGTAGAGGCCTTTTCAGCAACATTATTCTCTGTTTTTATTTCGGCAATAATTACAGTTGAGGTCTTCTTGGAATCCTTCTTCTGCTGATCGCAATTATGATCTCACTATTCTGGATATCTCATAAGTTCAAAATAGTGACTCTGAGTATGACCAATCTTATCGTAGTGATGGTATTTGAGGGTAGGCTCATCAACACTAGGGTCATGTTTGGTTCAATAGAATGGGTCTTAGAATAGAAAGACCATTCCAACAAAAAACTCATTCCATTGTTTGGTTTTATATTAGGCTAAGGAATTCTTGTTCCATAGTAATCTTAATTTCATCAAATAATGGAATTGTAATTCCACTAAAAAAACTATGGAATTATGATTCCATCTTTTTGTCAATCTCTTTAAAACCTCAATTTCTATTTTTGCCCAATTAAGATATCTTAAAGTAAGAATATTTTGGTCAATATAATACTTATTCCATTCTATTCTACTACGTCAACCAAACAATGGAATATCATTCCTATTCTCATTCTAATTCCATTCAATTACGATTCCCATTACCATTCCTATTCCATTCTAATGAACCAAACATATCCTAGGGGTTGTCTTAGGATAATAGGGGTTTTCTTAAGATAATTGGTCTTAGAACGGTCTTGCCAATTTTGAGTTGGTCACAATCGAGCTACCATAGTTAAGGTATCAGAATTGTCAGATTCCCCTTTCAAAGTAGCATGACGTATTGCCTCTCGTTGAATCAATGTATAGCTTTCTTCTAAATCAGGTTCTGGATCTTTGCGTAGAATCTCTATTTGAATTTGTTCGAAGTCACTGTCCAGTCCAACAAGAAAGATGTGTACCCGTAGTTGTTCAATGGATTTTTGGTATGCTGCAATTTCTTCAGGATCTTTCATAACTATCTTATCTCGATGATCTAATTCACGAAAGATCTCAGTTAACTCTCCTTAATATATAGAGAGAGACTTGCCATTTTGTCAAGCAGTGAAAGCCTTTTGATTCAAATTGAAAACTTGCATTTTATCACTTCCATAATAGAAAGCCTTTGATAATGCACTTCAGATTTCCTGAGCGGTGGATAAGCATAAGTAACGCTTCATAATTTTTGGATTCATGGATATTAACGACTATCTCTTCACTTTCTGATTTTCAGCATGTTACTTTTCATATCTATCGTCTGATTCAGTAGGTGATTTTGTCTTGCCAGGAGAGTTTTTCTCTCTCAGCGATATGCTTCTCCATTAGTTGGAACCAAACATCATAGCTTGATTCACTAAGAATTATTCCTGTATTAAAGACACCTTCAGACTACACAACAATATGAACAGATTTTGTCCCGGATGATTCAATAGTTTTTTCTCTCATCTCTCCTCTTTTTTTAAGAAAAAAAACTTCCTTTTCCTTTTCTTTTAAGGCACTTCTTTGGTGCTTTATTTCATTTTGAAGCAAGTGCAGTCAGTTAATAATCATAGCCTTAGCATACTTTATAACGGTCTATAATTCTCTTGTTTTTGAAGATAGCACATAGGCTTCTCTCAACTTCTCTTAGCCATATCCAATAGTTTTCAAGCAGTAGAACTTAAGTTGGAGCTCTAAAAAGCAAGATAGATCCAAACTAGTCAAGGTCAATCTACGAGTTCTTCTTCTTTAGTGTTATTTTCTAATTGAAATTCTCCACTTGCTGCAACTTAAGTAAGAGTTTTTTCAGGTCCTCTTGAGTCCTAAAGTTTATTTCTAAGCCTTAGAAATCAGTTTTATAGAAGTAAAAGGCAAGAGCTATAACAAAAGTTCAAACTAGTTAAGGTGAATTTTTTGTGGAATTTATAATTGGTAATTTATTTCTTTTGTTTTAGCTCTTAATCAAAGCTTTTATTTGATGAATAAAGGTCCTAGAAAACCTTATATATTGCTATAAATATAGAATTTAAGTGGAGGATTAAAGTTAGACTTAAAGACCCAAAATTTGCTATTTGTGAATTCAAGTATTTTCATTTTTGGAATAAATTGTCTACACTTATAATTTAATTTCTTTACTTAAAATGTGTAAGATATTGATCTTTTTATGTATATTACATCTATTTACTTGCTAGTTGTAATGATATACAAGTGTAAAAGTGGATTTAAACTTTGTCTAAACCAAAAGGAATTCAAGTATACTTAGGTTATTCTAAATGATCCTCTTTGATGTGTTTATGTAGGAATTGGCTTGTCAATTTTTATTGCAGGTCTAAACCATGATTTAAAAGATGTGAGAATGTCCTAAAAATAGGAGAGGTACTGTCCAAATATTTATAAAACCAAATGGTACTATTTAGAAGCAAATGGACTAGTTTTTACGAAATTATGTTCTATTTTGGATCATTTTTGTACTAAGGAACTAACATTCTTGTTTTGATGATTTTAATCAGTTTTTAATGCTAGTCATTGGCTATTACATACCTCATGTCACTTGTACACTTTTGGGTCATATTGTGATTAAGTTTCCTAATTTTGTGAAAGTTGTGATTTCAGTCTTGTGGTCATTTTCTTTAAGCATTTTACATTGTATTGATCATTCTAGTAATAAAATTGATATCAGGTCTTCCGTACACCTTGCTACAGAGGACACTGACTATTTTCACTATCTTTTCTACTTGACACAAAGTAAAGATTTATTTTAACTACTTCACAAGTACACTAGTAAATACCAGATATTTTCTTACATGATTGTGTGTATTATATTAATTACATGTTATTCCTATAGTTGTTGTAAGTTCATGAAAGATATAAGCATGACATGATCATTTAAGCATGATTTTCAAAGAAGTGAAGTTATTCATGTATTGGATTTAAAGTTGTATTATTGTATTGATTTTACAAAATATGTTTTAAGTACATTATTTAGTCTATCTGCATTAGGTAGGTATAGTTTGTACAGACATCTTTCTCTCATAGGTGGGCATAACTTACCGACTACTGAGATTAAACATTGTACTATAAGTTATTTGACATGCATTACCTATTCGGTCTGTGTTAGATAGGTATGGTTTGCATTGGCCGTGTGTTTCCTTCCTGCATAAGTGGGCATGGCCTACTGATTACTGCGACTTTGTAGTATATTTAAGGGTCCTATAAAGAAACGTTTTCTAAGAAAAATGTATCAAAATGAAAAGTTATGAAAGAAAGAGTACAATGAGAATTTCAATAAAGTTTATGCATAAAATACGTTCACGATCATGCATGATCTTTATTTACTGAGTATTAGCTCATTTAATTCCTGTGATGCATGTGAGGAGATATATGATGTATAGAGTTACTGGTTGGCTAGCACGCTTTCTTGTCGCTATGATCATACAAATGTAGACAAGCTTGACTTGTGGGTGATGTTTTTGTATTTTAACATTTTGATGTGCTATAAATATTACTGCTGATGGCAAGATAAACTGATATACTTTTTGGTTTTACATTTTATAAAGACACAAAAAAAAATATAATGCCACGCAACTTCTCTTGTTTTAGAGTTTAAAAAGTTTAAATTAGCCACGTTTTTGAACAAAACTAAAGTTATGGTTTATAAAAGAATAATACTTCCTAGTTTGACCTATAAGTCATATAGATAAGCTAGGAGGTGTTACAGAAGCTACTTCTAAGCTCATCCTAGATGGGATTTGCAGATAAATATCTTTTAAGGATAGTGATTTCAGTTAATATATATATTTATTTTTATGTATGAATTTATGAATGTATGTGCCAAATGACCATCATTTTGCCCATGAAAGAATGTACAGTGAATAAACGTCACCTCTTGTTATTATCGTTCTTTTTTTCGTTTGTAGTTTTTGTTTTTTTAAAAAATATGGTCATGTATTTCGATTTTTTTCTTCGTAGTATAAATATTTTGATGTTGAATAAGTGACCAAATCGAATTGGTGTGACTTGTAATAAGTAACTAAAGAAACTGGAAACCAGGAACTAAAGAAATTGATAACCAAATTAGTAGTGATAACTAAAAACCAGCAACTAAATTTGTAGTAATAACGGGTAACTAGAAACTAATAATAAAATTAGTAGTTGTAACTAGAAACTAGAAATTAGTAACCAATAACCAAAGTGGTAACCAATAATCAAAAGCGGTAACCAAAAACTAATAACCAATAACCAAAGTAGTAACCAGTAACTAAAAGAAGTGACCAAAAACTAAGAACCAAATTGATTAGAAGACTCGTAACCAAAATAATTAGAGATACCAAAAATTAGTAACTAGAGGAATGAGAAACTGTAATAAATTTAGTTTGTAATTAGCAACCAGTAAATAATAACTAGTAACCAAATTGAATAAAAAGGCCATTCTATTTCCTAGAGAAGAAAATCTTTTTTTTCTTTAAAACAATTGAAAAAAGAGGAGACGAAACAAAAAGAACTAAAAAAAATGAGAAATTAAAAAGAAGGAATAATGGGTTCAACAACTAAATTGGTAGTTATAACCGGTAACCATAAACCAAAAACCAAAAGTGGTAACCAGTAACTAAATAGTAACCAAAAACCAATAACCGAATTAATTACGAGGCTGGTAACTAAAATAACTAGAGGTACTAGAAATTGGTACCAGATAAATAAGTCACAATAATAAATTTGGTTCGTAATTAATAACTAATAGACACTAACTGGTAACCAAATTGAGTAAGAGGTCCCTTCTATATCTAAGAGAAGAAAACATTTTTTTTCTTCTTAAAAAAGTTTGAAAATTGAGGAAATGAAAAAAAAAAGAATTAAAAAAATGAGAAATTAAAAAATAAATAAATAATGGTAATTAGAAACATGTAACTAACCATAAACCAATAGCCAAAAGTGATAACCAGTAACCAAAATGATAATAAAAAAACCAATAACCAAATTGGTTACAAGAATAGTAACTAAAATAACTAAAGGTACCAAAAATTGGTAATCAGAGAGTTCAATCCCCCAACCCCAATATATATATATATATATATAAAGAAATTGGTAACTAAAAAAATGAGTAATAACAATAAATTTGGTCGTAATTAATGATCAGTAAATAATAACTACTAATCAAAATGAATAAGAGGTCTATTATATTTCTAAGAGAAGAAAAGAGAAAATATTTTTTTCTTCTTTAAGAAAATATTTTTTTTTCTTTAAAAAAAATTGAAAAATGAGGAGAAGAAAAAAAAGAATTAAAAAAAAAAGAAATTAAAAAAAAGAATAATGGGGTCAAGTAACTAAATTGGTAGTAATAATCAATAACCATAAACTAATAACCAAATTAGTAATTGTAATTAGAAACTAGTAACCAATAACCAAAAGTGGTAGCCAATAATCAAAAGCGGTAACTAGTAATCAAAATGATAAGCAAAAACCAATAACCGAATTAGTTATAAGCCTGGTAACCAAAATAACTAGAGAAAATAGAAATTGGTAACTAGAAAAATGAGAAACTATAATAAATTTGGTTCGTAATTAATAACCAAATTAAATAAGCGGAACCTTCTATTTCTAAGAGAAGAAAAAAAATTATTCTTAAAAAATAAAATTGAAAAAGGAGGAAAAGAAAAAAAAAAGAATTAAGAAATGAGAAATTGAAAAAAAAGGAATAATTGTGTTCAATGAGAATATATTTGGAATGGGAAAAAAAAAAGAGGGATTATCAATTTTGACCATCTTTTAATATATGTGATGAAAAAAGGGACAACTTATAAATCATTTACAAAAATATGACTTTTATTGCCATGTCATTTAATGAATATTTCGGAGTTCCAAAATTATCCCTGACTCGACCCTAGTCGAAAATTTTCGACCAAGTCGAAAAAATCAAAAGTGACGGAGGCGGTGCCGGGAAGACGGCCGGCTACGTTCGACTGGGGTCGAAATTTTCGACCACGGTCGAATGCCGGTCGAAATTTTCGACCAGTGGCTTCGACCCCAGTCGAACATTTTCGACTACGGTCGAACAGTGGTTTGACCCCAGTCGAACATTTTCGATTGGGGTCGAAATTTTCTAGCCACTGGTCAAAAAACGACCGGAACAACCGAGAGCGGTGGTCGAACGCCGGTCGAAATTTTCAATCGGTGGCTTCGACCCCAGTCGAATTGTTACCCCAGTCGAATATTTTCGACTGGAGTCGAAATTTTCCGGCCACCGGTTGAAAAACGATCGGAACAACCGAGAGAAGTGGTCGAACAAGTTCGACTACGGTCGAAAATTTTCGACCCTAGTCGAGTGGAGGCGCCGCCGCCGGGGTTGGGATCGAGACCGGTGGTGGTGGCTAAAGTAGTTTGAAGTTTGTTGAAGAAATAGGGTATCCAAGTAATTTTATATATGAGACATGGCAATTGGGGTTAGTTTTGAAAATATTAATGAGTGAGTCCTATTTTTCATCACAAGGATTTATTAGACCCCCTAGGTGTAAATTCCCCAAAAAAAAAGAAAAAAAAGGGGAGAAAAACACTCAAAAGTTAACTTGTGGAAGATTGAGCCTTGCACACGGAGGATACACGCATATGCCCAATCACGTTTTTTTGAATATAGATAACCAGAAATGATTGATTTATTTACTACAGCACCACCGCGTATTTCACTCTCTTTTTTTTTTTTGAAAATACACCCATATTATTCAGTATGGAAATTAATTATTTTACAGTACTGTATGTTTGTAATATTTTTTTGTTCTTGCGGTAAAACCCATGAAATCCCATATGTGTATATATATATATATGTCTAATACGATACAAGAAACCACCGAACATGTGGTCTAGTGGCAGCGCTGTTATCGTGGGTGTTGGAGGTCGTGGGTTCGAACTGGGTGACTCCTTCGGGAGTCTTAAATGTGAGGGTACCTACCTGCTAGCCCATGCCCCCGGCCTCTGCCCCAGGGTGCCGTTCTCGCTAGTTATTCAGTTAGGGTTCAGGTGACTCACTCCACCGCCCGATGGTGGCGACCTGGTCGATAGGGTCTTGGGGAACATTCTTGAACGGGGTTGGAGCTCCCATGATCACGCCCAGGGAGGGTTGCCACGCTGGTCGCCCCCTCCTCCCCTTTTTAGTTATCAAAAAAATACGATACAAGAATAGGAAAAGTTCATAAATATGCACTTTTAAAACTATATTTTCATAAATAACTATTTTTTATTTTTATTTCATAAATACCCGTTTTTATACTTTTTCGGGAAAAATGTAGATCACCACTGTTTTACACGTGAAATGTATACTACGGTATATATTTCATGTATTAAATGTATACTGTGCTCTACATTTTATGAATAAAAATTACACTAAAAATTGACACATATTTTAAAATGTGTACCGTTCATATTTTATACATGAAATGTGTACCTCATGGATAAAATTTACATTGTAAATGTAGACCACTCATATTTTGCATATAAAATGTGGACTATAAAAACGAGTATTTTTGAAAGAAAAATTACAAACAGGTATTTTTGAAATGAGTTTTAAAAAACGGGTATTAGGCTTAATTTTCACTAAAAGAATAAGAGAAATAAATGAGTCCAATTATTGAATGGGCCTATACTTGAAAGTACATGGATCTGGGCCTAGAAATGACGAAAAATATTCAAATCGACTCAGTTTGAGTCGCACCAGATTGAATTCGCGGAGAAAAAAAAAAGAGAGGAGGAAACAAAAAACCAGGTATGGCAAGATTGATTTTGAGGTGGAGTCAATTACGACAGCGGCACAATGTCCGATTCTGAGGCGGCACGGTGGTTTTGAGGACTTACGACAGCGGCATGATGGTCGATCGCGAGGCAGCACGGTGGTTTCGATAACTCGGGAAGGTGGCACAGCGGTCGATTGAGCGTTTCAAGGTTTTGATACTTTTGATTTACTGTGGTTTGGATGGTCAAGTGTTTGTGTTTGTGTTTGGTTTTGGTTTTGGTTTGATGTTTTGTTTTGTTTTTTTTAGGGCACGTTTACAATAGCGTCCCTGCGTAGGTCCTATTTATTCACCGTTTGATGAGAATCTGTTTATATACAGATTTCCCACAGATTTCCGTTATTCCCCACAGATTCCCATCAAACGGTATATAAAGGGTGGCCCTGCGTAAGGCGCCTTTACTGTAGTCCTCCCTTTTTTTTTATTATTATTATTATTTAAAAAAAAGGTTGGCTCTGGTACCAACTCAAAATAAGGGATGAAGAAAGATATATTTTTCTCATTCATGTTTTGCTGTCCGTGTAGAACCAATATATAGAGGAGGATTTCCTACAATCAAGTTATATACAATTACTCTCATTTACAGCCATACAATCTCATCCGATCATACCCATAATCTCCCAGCTAATTTACAGCAAGCTAATCAAACTAAGAAATGAAAGAATCACAAAACGATTTTGTACTACTAAACTTGTAGAATCTCAACAGAATAAGCTTTCCTAAAC
Organism: Trema orientale; assembly: GCA_002914845.1. Taxonomy (NCBI): domain Eukaryota; kingdom Viridiplantae; phylum Streptophyta; class Magnoliopsida; order Rosales; family Cannabaceae; genus Trema; species Trema orientale. Next base: position 239,514 of record JXTC01000135.1, on the reverse strand, counting down.
TAAAGTGATTGAAAGCCTATTCCATTACAGCCCACAAAAGTCGTGCCCTAAATTACCTTTTTGTCTCCTCGGTTTCCACTCTCTTCTCTTCAACCCGTGTTCTATTCTACCCATGGCCTCTGCTTTTCATCGTGCACCTAGCTGCCTCCTTGTCGTCGAGCAAGGAGGCAAGGAAGAGAAAGACTAGCAAAGGAAAATCGGTAAAGCTTCATCTCAATGATACACCCAGCTGCAAAAAAAAACAACCAGGTATGATAAGCTCTCTTCGAGTGAGAGTAAACTCCAGAAAATCAGAGAGAAGAAACGAGAA
>JXTC01000135.1:219284-232795 GCA_002914845.1 Trema orientale | reverse complement strand
AACATGGCACCCCAAAAGCAAACGAACCACACAACCTCAACAACAACAACAAGAAGAAGAAGAAGAAGAAGAAGAGGAAGTCTGTAACAATGGCAGCACCACCAGCGGCGGCAGCAGACAATGGCAAATCCCAGCTTGCAAGACGGGTGGTTTTGTCGTTGACCAAACCCTCGTACTGCCTAGGCCTGGGTTCCAAGACCTTGAGGTCAGAGAACCGTGCTAGGCTCAGCTACCTCCTAGGAAAGCTCACCAGGCAGCACAATTGGACTGAAGCCAGTGGCGTCCTCAGTGTCCTGTTAAAAGGAACTTGCAAGGACAAGTCCCTGCCCAACAACCGCTTCAAGTACTCGGTATGAAGCTTCCGCTTCATTGTCGTCATCATAATGGGTTTATTTTTATTTATTTATTTATTCTTTTGGGTCAATAAATAAATGAAAATATTGTGATGTATAGATGATTGTAGATTGCGTTTTGTTATTAGGCATTGATGGAGGTTATTGAGATTTTAGGAGCTGACTCTTTTGATGAAACAAGGATCCGGAACATTTATGACATTTGGAAGAGAAAGACCACCACCATGAAAGGAAGGCCAGTTGAGGTATTCTTATTTTCTCTCCTTTCATACGAATGCTTGAATTTTATCTGCTTAAGTTGTGTAATAAGTTTCAGTCCACAAAATTCTATGTGCACTTGTTGTTGTCATTTTTTCCATTGATTGATTGATTGACTTAATTTTATTTATTCTTTTATATGTTTCGAGTAGGACCGATACGTGGTTCATTTAGAGCACATCGTTTTCTGTCTTACACAGGGGAGTACTGAGGAAGCTTATCAGCTTGCTTTCTGGTATGATTTTTCGTTCTTCTTGTAGTTAGTAGCTCTCATTGATGTTGAAGCAAGTGGCATGTTTATTTCTGATTCTGCGAATTCATAGCCTTTAATGACATATCAAATTAAAATAATAGATTGCTTTGTTGCTTTTGCTGGTCATTTTCAGGCTCATGCAAGAAACTGAGTTTGGCAGAGACCCAGACTCAAATATGATTGTAGGACTGGCATGCTACCAGAAGTGGTATTCTACCATCCCAAAAGAAATGTTGTTGACGGAGTCTGACCAGGTTTATAGCCCTGGCCAAACGAATAAGTTACTTGCTTACTCAGAAGGATGGGAAAGAACTAACTCCAATCAAGCTGGTACAGGCTTTCAATGTGATTCAGACTCCTCTATCAAGAATAATAAAGGATTACCTATTCATTCTGATAGTGGCTTACAGACAGAAAGTTCAGTTGGAGATGAAATCCAAATAGAAAACCTTCCACAGAACTTTCGGCCCCAGGGCTTCTATGCAAATTCTGATGAAAATACAGGAAATGAAGCTTCTATATCTAATCATGGTGATCAATTGCATTTTGCTTCCACTTTTTCTGCTCTTGGTGAGGACTGAATTTCCTTTTTGGTTTTGTCTGTTAGATCGTTTAATAGACTTCCACTTTTCTTTATTTTTTTTTTAACGGGTGGAAAAATTTGATTTAGAGATGATTTTTTAATTTTAATGTGTTTGTTTCATTGTCTTTGGGTAGCAGGGTTTATTATTCTATTTTTCCATTTCCAATTAATGATTACCCAAAGCCAAAAAAAAAAAGAAGAAGGAAGTTTTAAGGACTAAACATGGGTTTTATACTTTATATGGCTGGATACTATCTGGTTGGGCTAAAATTCAGTGGTGCTCAGCACCATTGTTGATGAATAGAACTACTCTACTTACTTTCAATGTCAAATTGGGTTGAGACACTTTTTTAGAATTACTGAAGCTGTGTGTCGTCTGAACGGTTATTAACTTTGTCCTTACTATGTGGATTCTATTAGCTTCTTTTTTTTTGTGTGTGTGTGTGTGTGTGTGTGTGTGTGCTTGTTAAAGGTATATGATAAGATATTTTCGGCAATTATGTTGTCTTTGCAGATGGATTGGATCCGGTCTTATTACCTGTAAGGTTGCCACGACCTACTGAGAATTATGAAGACACATTTTATTTGCATGTGGAAATGCTTAATGAACATTACAAGGAGGCGGTGATGTACTTAAGACATGCTCTTTGCTCAACTCCACCAGTACTGGCAGCCTTACTTCCTTTTATACAGGTGCACATTATCTTAAAAGAGCTATGTGTTTCTCTGCTATTTTTTTGGCCAATATCAAAAGGAAGAAAACACAGATTTTGCCTATGTACTTTGCAAGTCTTAATAAGATATAACATTTAAGTTGTTTCAAGATCTTTATTGGAAGTGCAACAATTACTTCAACACCTATAATTCTACATTGTTTTGAGTAAAAGTAAATACTATTAAGTGGAGAACAAAACCAACAGGAGGATTAGAAGTAATCTGTTTTCTTGTTTCCTTCTGTAACAGTTGTTGCTGGTTGGAGGTCAAGTTGATGAGGCCCTAAATGAGCTCAACAAATTCTGCTGTAATTCAAACTCAACACTGCCTATGCGGTATTGATTTTTTTCCTGTATTTTACTGTTTATGGTTGAGGAAAAGTAAGAGGAACTTGACGAATGAATTCTGAATTTCTTTTGCTTTGTGAGATTATTCAAGGTGGGTTATACCACAGGATTGACTTGCTAGGATAGTTGCAGTAATGTTGGTGTTGGGTAAATGCTAATTGAATAATGAAAGAACTAGCCATTATTGAGATGGTGGTGCTAGTTGGTGGCTTAAGAATTATGGCTGAGATTTGGAGTTTCTGTTCTGACTAAATGTAAAGAATTTTTGCAATTAAATAGTTTGAAAAACTGATAAGGATTTGTTTTATTATGTTCCCTTGATGATTTCTTTTGTTTTCTTGTCAATATTGCTGAATGTTGACCTCTAAAATTGTCATGCTTATAATATAAGTCTGATTCTATACTCTTTCAAGATGTCAGTCAATGTCATCCAGCCTCTTTTAAAGTTGCAATCATCCCTCAAATGTGGTTCATCTCATTTGAACTAGTTATTTTTTAGTTCATTACTGTTTGTGGGCAACAATCTCTCATATAAACAATACATGGTCAAAATTTAGTACAAGCTCCTTAAATGTGTCCCGATGGTTAGGTGCGAACTCAATGTTTCTAAGGTTTTCAAAAGTTGGAGTAAAAGATCAATTTTGAATCAACAGTTTCTTGATGGTCTGTTTTACACATTTCTACTACATTATCACTTGTTTTTAACTTTCTAAACTTATACTATTACAAATTCCTCTAATTAATTCCTTTCCTGTCAATTAATGCTTTGTGTTATTACCTTAGATAAATTTCAAAGAATGAACATTTTACTGTGTTATGCAGATTAAGAGCTAGCCTCTTGGAGCATTTTGGTCACAACAACATGAATATTTCCACCTATTTTGAAGATATCTTAAAGAAGGATCCTACTTGTGGTGATTCACTGGCAAAGCTTGTTACCATGCATCGAAATGGTACTCAATACTTCTGAAACTTGCTCCTGTACGTGATCTTGATCTAGTTGACAAACATTTTCCGGTCTTTTTTTTTTTAATTTATTTTTTATATCTTTTCTAACAAATGATAATTTTTGCTTTCAGGAAGTTCTCTTTAATTTTATTGCTAATGAATAACTGAGCTTATTGCTACAAAACACTAAAGTAGTTTCATTTTTCTATTTTTCACTTACAAGAATTTCAATTCTAAAACTGCTGAAGGACTATATAAGATGATGTATGATTTAGTAGTGCAGTTAAGGTCTATTTGGAAATGTTTGTTTCTATAAGACCACCATCATTACTGCAGTTCTATTGCCTTCTTGAGTTTATGTTTTCTAGTTGTAAAGTGTTTTTATAGCAACATTTTAACTTTGATCAGATCTAAACTTTGATGAGATCTCCTTAGAAAGAAGATGTAACTTAGAAAAAACAAATGCTGATTGACCACTTTCAAGTTTGCATGTTGGATGTCTTGTTTTTTACGTTTGTGTCTATTGTCCTCTGGTTGTTAAGAAAATTGTTGTCTCCTCAGGTAGATACTATGTGTGCGTATGTGTTGTTTTTTTTTTTTTTTTTTTTTTTGGTTTTGGGCCGGAAATAGTTGGTATCTAATTAATCAAATTAGCGATTTTGCATACCTCTTATACGAATTTGTTTTGGCCTAACTTGAATAATTCTACTTCAAATTAGTGTTTTCTTTTAATAAATTTTGTATTGGTGATTTGTTCTAAAAAAGCATGTACATTGTTTTCCGACATTTTAAATTAATTGATTTTGAAACCATCGTCTGTTATTTTTATTCATTTATTTGTAGGTAATGAGTTCTAATCCTCAAGCTAATGTATTATCTGTGATTTCTTTCTTCTAACATTATTACAGGGGAGTATAGTTGTGAATCTCTGTTGGAGATGATAGCTTCGCATCTTGATGCTTCATATGCAGACTACAATATATGGAGAGAGTTTTCTTCATGTTTCTTGAAACTTTCACAGCATGAAGAGGACCAGATGTCAGTGTGTCTAAATGGAAGAGGTGTTGGACTTGGACAGTATTCAGTGTCTTTCAATAAGATCCCCAGAATATTTACGGAGAGTAAATCTCAAAAGATTTGGAGGCTTCGCTGCAGATGGTGGATGACACGTCACTTTAGCTTAACTACGCTTGCATCAGACATTGCAGCAGGTAGTTGCTTTAACAATAATAAATTGAGTTTTTACTATTTGTCTGATTATGCAGTCATGATATTTTCTTGAATGACAATGGTCCTTTAACTTGCTAAAAAGTTTCAAACAGTCATTTTTATTGTTCTCCGTTGAATCTATAATGGTAAGGTACTTAAAACGAGACTTTTTCGAAAGTTTAGAACTGATTCTTGTAAGTTTAACAAAATAAGATACTAATGTAGAACAATTTTAAAAGTGAGGACAAAAGTTAAAAGATGATCAAACTCTCTAAATAGTTTAGGGACCAAAGATCAATTAATCTTTTGCTTTTACATCGACCGGGTCCTTCATTTATCGGTTGTACGAGACACTATGCTAAAGAAAAATGTATCTCTTCTTTCTTTGTGACTATGTTAGAGTAGTTGACGATATCATATGTTTTTTTCAATTTCTATTTGCTACAGATGATTTGCAGCTCTTAACTTATAAAGCAGCATGTGCTTCTCACATGTTTGGGCCCCAGTTTTATTATGTAGTTGATGCTTACACTTGTTTGGAGAAGAAAAATGAAACAGACTTGTTCTTGATATTGAAACTGCACATTACAAAATCAGTGGGGCTCTATTCAAGCTTTGAACAGAATAATAGATGATATGACTGTTCTAAGCAGGATCATAATGAAGTTTACGGGGTTTCTATTGGATGAAGCTTCCTAGGAAACTATTTCTAATGTTTCCCTGTATTGACAACGTTCTTTGGTTGGATGAATGGATTTGGTCTGCTGCTTCCAATGGTGGCTACACTATCAAGAGTGCTTATAGGTTTTTCCAAAGGAAATATCATGATTTTGGTATCTCCCACCGATTATGGCCTTTCTGGATTCCTTTTGGAAGCAGAAAACCAGTACAAGGTTTTATGTGGCATGCAGTTGCAGGTACTGACTCACTTCCTACCAGGTCTCAGTTGACAACCTTATTCCTTATGGAAGATACTTATTGCCCATTTTGTGAAGGGAAGAGACTGTTTTTCATCCACTGTGGACTTCCAGGTGGCAACGTTTACTTGGTTGAGATCTTGTTGGAACATTCGAGTGGATGGTTTCACTTGTAAGTTGTATGAGTAGATGAACTCACTGATTTTCTCTAATCTATCTCTTCCTATTGGGTTCCTACCATCCGTATCTTTAATATTTGCATTAGTGGTTCTCGAGACCTTATGGCATGAGAATAATAGAATTATCTAAACTCTAGGGTCCTGAATCTCCTCAGAATTGCTGACTCTGTTATTGCGTTTCCAGAATTTGACATTGTTCCTTCTCTCTTGCTTGGGTTTGATTCGACCCCTGTGACTTGGTGTTCACCTCCTCCAGCCTTTTTGAAGATTAACGGATATGGCCATTTCGAATTCTGGAAGTTGCTTAGTGTGTGTGGTCCAGGTTTCTCGGGTACTCCATCTTGTTGCGGATGTCCTTCCATGTTGTCTTTGAATTGGTGCTGGCTGAAGCCCTTGCCTTGGAAATTGCCTTTAACGTTTCACTGTTGGGGTCGGGGAAACGGCGTGTTTCTGAAAGTGACGCCTTGGTCATCGTTTTTTTTTTTCTGAAAGAACGCCTTGGTCATCGTTGCCAAGTAACAAGGTGGTGAAGCAGCTGTGACTGGGTGTTGAACGAATTCATCTTGCGCTGACTACGTGCCCTGCGGACTGCCAACTTTTGAGATCACAATCCTTCTCTAATTCGTGCTGGAACTTGTTCTGCGTTCCTTTGCTCTGTTTTTCTATTCTCTTTTAATGATCCTTTTTGGTTTTCAAAATCAAGTTTGACGTTAAAAATCAACGAATTATTGTTGATATCTTTGACCGAAGAAGATAAGGGTTTTCCTCTGAAAATATTTTTGCTGCTTTCTAAAGAAGAATTGTTTTTCTTCATCATTGAATTTTATCAAATTTATAGCTTCAAACGAAAGGTAATCAAAGCTTAACACGGGTTAATACTCAATTTGTAAGCGCGCTGAATTGAAGACGACTTTCATCTTAACTGAAGGCTCTCAGCTTCCCAAAGACCATAGAAAATAAAATGTTAACGCTGTTGTCGTAAGATGATATATTTATACATATGCTTTGATTGTTCTTGTAACACGAAATTGGCATCAAGGTCTAAAGAAAATGGTTTCCTTTTGCATTGTTTGACCATGCAAATAGAATCTTATTAACGTTAATCCTTAATTATGTTATATTTTGGAAGAAGAATAAACTGAACATATTTATCTTCTTGTTATCATTACTCGTCTCAACTTCGAATAGTAAAATCCCCACTCTCAACCAAGATAAAAAGATAATGGTGCCTTGATAACATTCGTCACTTTCACCTCCATATACAACACACGGAAAACATTGTTCTTTCTGCTCAGCTTAGCTTAACAGGTACTCAGTCTCATACATCCACCCCGGCCCCATTCAATACAAGAAATTTCTCACTGCCACGCAGTAACCCGGTCAAGGAGGGGGCAAAAGCTCTTCCAACAACCTCTCTTCCTAGACCTAGTTTTGTTTTCAAGTAACAAACTAACCAAAAGCCATTGCCAAAATAACCGTGCACAAAGGAATATACATACAAAATTTATCGATTAACCAAAATGCAAATTCTCACAGTTAGTCGAAGCTTGATGAACGGCTCCATCTACCTTTCAAGTAATCCTCCAATGAGATGCTTTGCTCGCCACTGCTGGTTGAGAGAGAGTCATCCTCCACGTCTAGCAATGCCAAGTTTAGATGGGATTGAATGTTATTGGGAAGCGGCTCTTCATCTAGAGCCTCTTCTTGATCTTCTGAGGCATTCACTTGCTGTCTTGCCCATCTTGTGACTTCCTCGTCGCCTTGGAGGAGCTTCAAAACCTAAAACCCGAACAAAATCCGCTACTAAGTTTTAAAAAAAAATAACTCAAAAAGTTATCGGAATGGAGCTTTCCAGAGATGAATACTTACAACGTTGATCTGGGGCCGTAATCTTGGCACAGGTCTAATACAAAGTGTAGCAGCCAGAACCATTCTCTCAATCTTTTCCTGATCAGAGTCACTACTGCCAAGGTTTGAATCTAGCAGTTGGGAAAAATTCCCACTCTTCAATATTGGTCTTGCCTAGAGAGTCATAAAGACGAATAGCATTGTCTAAACTAATTAGTTTTACATTTGACAAAATAATGAAAGTGTTTAAAGATCAGAGCAGCTAATATTTCTAAGGTTCCAAGTTTCCGAACGATTATCTGAACTTACCCACATTACGAGGCTTTCCTGCCCCTTTGGGTATTCACTGCTGATTGGCTTTCTACTTGAAAGAAGCTCAAGGAGAACCACACCAAAAGCATAGACATCAATTTTCTCACTCACTTTGCCGTGCATGAAGTACTCTGGAGCCAAGTAACTGCCACATAAACAAGAATTAAGCAAGAATATATTCAGATCCACTAAGAACAAGGGAAAGAAAGGATGAAAAGCTACACACCCAAAGGTTCCTGCAACATCAGTGCAAATGATATGCGACGAAGCTGATGCCCAACAAGCAAGTCCAAAATCCGAGAGCTGATAAACAACAACATTTCGATTATAACAGAAAAGTTCAAATGACAGGAAGTGCAAATATCGAAATAACAGCATACAAACCTGTGGTTCAAAATCATCTGAGAGGAGGATATTTGAGGACTTAACATCCCTGTGAATCACAGGTTCTGCACAACCGTTGTGCAGATAGTCCAATGCCTCGGCTACACCAACAGCCGTATAGTATCTCTCTTGCCAACCAAATGCATTTCCATCATTCTTACGACCTTGATCAAGAAGCATCCACCATGAGTTGACAGAAAACAGTAAACCCTAAGCTGAAAAAAATTTAGTAAAATCTAAAACAAAATGTAAATAATTATACCATGAAGGTTCTCTTCCAGGCTTCCTCTCGACAAAAAATCATAAACCAAGAGTAAATTGCCATCCTCAAAACAAAACCCGAATAAGGATATTATATTCTTGTGGTTTAAGGCTGTTATGATCTCGATTTCCTGAACAAATTCTTTTATAACATCTTCAGATGGCTTCAAGATTTTGACTGCCAATTCCTTTCCATCAGAGAGACACCCTCTATAAACACGACTGCTGCCACCTCTGCCTACCATATTCTCTGAAATCACAGATAAAATTTCATTTAAAAAAAAAAAAAAAATCAGAAGTTCAACACAACCTCAAAACCAGAGTTTAAAGTCGGAGAAAGAAGACAAACCAGGCATAAAGTTAGATGTTGCCTGCAAAAGTTCCTGAAAACTAAATACTCTGCAAGTAGCTGAGTACTTCTCATGTAAATTCAAAAATTCTTTGGGAAGGCTCTCCAAGCCACTGTTGGGAGAAAGAGGAAAGCTGGCTAAACTACAGCCAAATGGCACAATAGCTCGACTCTCTCCTTCAAGATCAGAGCAATGATGATCGTCCTGATGATAAAGAATGCTTTGCTTCTGATCCGGATAGACTACTGCCGAACAATGCCAACTCGGTAGTCTCAATACCCATTGAAGCACACACGTCCTTTTAACAGATTTCTCGATGAATTGTCGCTTTGGTAAAAACATACGGCGGAGAAGTGCCCAACCAGGCTTCAAGCATTGGGAATCTTGAATCACAAAAGAATCAGAGGCAGCCTGATATGCTTGAATCGGTACCAAGGCCAATGAATTATCCTCAACGTCGCTTGTCGACAAATTGTCCTCTACATCTAATTGGGTTTCAGAATCCTCCTGCGACACTGTGACCGTGGTACAACTAGCACAATCCCTCTTGAGGGATTTGTTTCTACACTTGGAACAGGATTTCCGTATACGATGATGACATTTATATTTACTTGAATCTGCGTCATTTAGTACCTTTAAATTCTTGGTAAGTGGTTTTTGAACTACTCCAACATAATTCTCATTAACATTATCAGTATCTGTTCAACAACAACGGAAAAACAAAACCAAACCCTCATATAACCAGGCATAACTCAAACATCAAAATCCAAATTCATATTGAAGAATTGAAAATAAAAACAAAGTAAAACAACAAATTGAACAAAACCCAGATGAAGAAAATCACAAGACCATGAAACTTAAATCTATATTCGTACCAGTAGCTTCCCTTTTGAAGATAACTTTGCCATTATCAACGGCGAAAACAGCGAAACATCTGGAGAGTTTCGCAGCACAGTGCTTGGCAACTGAAGCCGAAGACCGAATTCTGTGATGGGTTTTGGAAATTCCGACGACAACTGTGGCCGAAGGGTACAAGTTGGCTTCCCTTACAAGAACTTTCCGGACCGATTTGCCTCTACAGACTTTAAGCTGCAGATCAACCTGCTCACATAGTTTCAGAATCAGGATCAGCAATCGAATCAATGACCCCGTTTTGCTAGGCTTCCGAGAAAAAGTTGGAAAGAAAGAAAGACAAACCTGCTTCAAATTGCAGAAACCTTCATAGACAGAGAGCACAGAGTCGAATGTCTTCACAAGAGAGAGCAAAGAAGAAGTACCCTCTGAGAAATTTAACAAAAACCCAATAATTCAAAACCAAAAATACATAGAGAGAGAGAGAGAGAGAGAGAGAGAGAGAGAGAGAGCGAGCGAGCAGACCAGTAATGGTGTCTAGGACGTGAAGAGCAATGACTTGGTCACCAGGAAAAGCGACTTTGACGAGAGCCCAGGTGAGCAACTCCCGGCTCCGGGAGTCGAGCTTAACTCCGACGAACACAGTCCTCTTGGCGCCGGAAGAATGGTCGACATCGACGACCATGTTGAGGCCGGAGGAGCTCAGGCGAAAACGACGTCGTTCCGGGTGGGAATGGTGAAAGAAAAAGGAGAGAGAGAAAGAAAACAAAAATGGGGAATCAGAGCTCAGAAGTGAGAGAGACAAGTCTCAGAAGAATCAGTCTGAGAAGTTAGGAGGAGAGAGAGAGAGTTTAGAGAGAGAAAATAAATGAAGGAAATGGTGGCTGTAGCTGTAGTTGTGGGGTCAGAGTCAGACTCAGACTCGAACTCAGATTGCCACGTTGCCGTTAACGTTACCATCCGACCCCCACGGATCTTTTACATCTTTTTCCCATTTTGTAACCGTACGTACTTAAACATTATAAAACATTATACGCCTATTTATCACCATTCCTTCCCTCGATTAATAACAATACACCCAATAATTGTTAATTTATATTACTATCTTTTCTAATTTCTTAATTGTTAATTTGTTTGTTTTTTTGGAAAGGTAATTGTTAATTTGTTAGCATAAATGCATACACTTTACAACTACGTGGTACTAATCTGTGATTGAGCATAACGAGAATGAAAATATATGAAAAGTGTTTCTCCTTTTTATTTATTCATATAAGAAAATAAATTATGAGAAATTTCTAACATGATTAGTAAATTAGAAAAGAGGGATGGCTACGGTAGGGGCGTTCCTACGTAAGGTCATGCCTTAATTATCGTTGGATGAGAATCTGTGGGAAATAACAGGAATCTGTGGAGAATCTATTTATATACAGATTCCCATCCAACGGTGAATAGACAGGACCCTACGTAGGAGCGCCCCTACTGTAGACGCGCCCTTAGAAAAGATGACTCAATTTTTTTTTTCAGCTATTATGTTTAGTTTTTCCTTTTAAGATTTTTTTTTTTTGGGAAGGGCTACAGTAGGGGCGCCCCTACGTAGGGCCATCTTTTATACGCCGTTTGATGGGAATCTGTGGGGAATAACGGGAATCTGTAGAGAATCTGTTTATACACAGATTCCCATCAAACGGTGTATAGACAGGGCCCTACGCAGGGACGCCCCTACTGTAGACGCGCCCTTTTTTTTTTGGTTACGGATTTGTAAATATTGCCAAATTGTAATAAATGTACACACTTTTCCTTATAAGCCATTCTACATAGAAAACATTACCACTTTTATTCTTTTCTTTTTTTTTCCTCTACTGGAAAAGAAAAAGTTAAATACACTTTACAATTTTCTGCTTAAAATAATTTTTTGATTTCTTTTCGTTTTCGTAAAAGTTACTAGTACTTATAAATATTAATTAGATTTAATCAAGTTAATTTTCAGATATGATATTTTTGAACAAAATTATAACGAATTGATTACAAGCTCAATTATCACATTTTGTGTATTGATAAAAATATACACCTTATGTACAGGCGTATGACTATTTAGTATATCGAAAGAATACATAGAATTTATCCATAATAATAATAATAAACACATGTTTTATCTTAAAAAAATAAACACAAATATTTAAGAGATATTATTAACTCAATTAGTTCGCACTTTTTGAGTGGAAAAAGATTTTTAGTAACATGTACACCTTTAATCGGCGTTGCTAGAACTATTTGCACTAGTTTTTGTTGGATTGGTTGGATATCTTGTTTTTCTTATTAAAATCTACACACTTTAATTTCAATGGCCAAATAAAACCAACCAACCCCATTGTCTATTACTATTTTGTTTCCTTTTATTATTTTAACTTTCAACTTGGCTTTGCATTGTTGACTAAAATGTTCCTAAACTCTTTCCTCAAATTCCAAAGTAAGAATGGTCCAATGACTCTAGCTCCAGGGGTATGTAGGCCCAAGTTAAGAAGCAGAGGAGGGCATGCTGCAGCACCTAAGCCTTTTTGGCTAATTTATAGGTCAAAGTTATTCCCTTAATCCAACTTTTTCCTTTCTTTTCTCCCAAGCATTAACCTTAACTTTTCTGCTTCACTTTTCGTTCTTTTTTCTTTTTTTTTTAAGGCCCAAGTATAATGCTAAAAGAGACATTTTAAAGTAGTTTATTAGACGTTAAATCATTATGGGGCTTTATTTGTTTATTTACAGTGACACAAATAGATAGATTAGATAGTAATGATGATGGAAATTGATGATGTTTTGGTTTTACAGTTGGCTGACTATCAATTGCTTATTCCTTGTTTGCAAGGATGTAACACTACTCTTGCCTTTATGGAATGCATGTAGGGCCTTTTATCTTTTACGAAGTTTTTATATTTTCATTTTGTGTAGTAGATCGTATTTCTTAAATTATCACTTAAGGTTATATTTAGTACATTGTATAAAGACTCTGTATTGTATTAATTAAATGTAATATTGTGTTTAGTTGTGCTTTTATATTATATTATTTAATAAGACATCAAAATTTAATATAATACGTAGAGTATTATCTAAAACAAAATAAAAAGTACGTATTATACTGTATTACGTAATTTTAACTCTAACGTAGTTTTGTACAATATCCACTCTCCTTATTTTTTCTGTTCTTAATTTCTCTCTTATTATTTTCTCTCACATCACTTTATCCCTTTTCAAAAGTGATATTTTTCTAAATTAATTTTTAAAAGTGGTATTTTTCTAAATTTATATCTAAAAAGTGGTTTTTCGTAAATAATTTTTAAAAAAATGATAATTTTACAAGTGATATTTTCCTAAATATTTTTTAAAATGGTATTTTTCTAAGTACATTTTTAAAAATGTTATTTTTCAAAATTAATTTTTTAACATAACATCTTAATACAAATGCCAACACATAGTACTGTAATAGAATAATACAATACAATATAATACAACCCAATACAATACATCACAATGTAATACAATAAAATACGGTGCACCAAACATGACCTAAAAGTTAATTACAAGTAGGGCTATTCAAAATTCTCACTTAACCATGAAAACCGTCCAATTCATATTATATCACACAATGGGATGCGATGTTGTGGGCGATGTTCTAGTGTGGGTAGGGAGTGATTTTTCTTTATGGCAAGGTACGAGTTTTAATCACAAAAAGAGCTGTCAAAATGGGCCAGGCC
>JXTC01000135.1:166223-219241 GCA_002914845.1 Trema orientale | reverse complement strand
AAAAAAAAAAGGGGAGGAGGGGAGGGGGGCAACCCATAAGCTGAGGGAGATAAGCCCCCAGCCCGGCCTTGGGAGTATGGTCGGGCTAGGCTCGAGCCTATCTTGAATGAGCCGGCCCGCAGTAACGGGCCTCAGGCCAACCCATTTGGCCCGGCCTATTTTGACAGCTTTAATCACAGACCGTATTATCCGTACGCATATGCTCAATTCTACAAACTTTCAATATTTATTTATATTTCATAGTTGTATTATTTTTAGATGGGCGTGGATTTTACGTGCACACCTCTAGATAGAATTTACTCCTTAATTGAAAAAAAAAAAAGAGTACGCCAATTAGTTTAAATCATCACATATATTTATGTTAGGGACTCACTCTAATATATGTTTTCTTTTTAATCTATCGGTAGATATAATTTTCTTTACCGTTTGATTTTGATCTAATGATTATCATTTAATGGATTTTTTTTTTAAAAAAAAAATCGTTATCATTAATTGTGCTTTATACATAACTGATAATCTATATAAAATACAAATTAGGCTTTAAGCACTTAAACACTACAAATTAGGTAATCTTATCAAATAAAGAGAAAATAAATCTCCTTCTTATTTATTTTCTCTTTCTGTTCAAATGCTAATAATAAGTCTAACCTTTTACAAGAAATAGCACAAGTTTGCATTAAAAAGAAAAAGAGCAATAAGAAAAGAAAAATATTATGCCAATATTTTCACGATATAGTAACTCATGAAATATCAAAGTGTATTGTAAGTCTTTTCACGTTCAGTAGAGACAATATCTAACCCTCCTAAATTTCAGTTTAACTTGACGAATTAAAATTTTTATTTTATTTATAATTTTAGGTACTTACTAAAAGAAAACTAACATATATTTAAATTTATTTTGGACCTCCTTTTATAAATGACCAAAAAAAAAAAAAAAACCCTACTATTGTACATGCAATATAATCCTTTGGGTTTATTAATTACTTAAAAAAAAAAAGACTTTAAAAAACAAGTAGATTAAAATTTAGTGATTTAATGGTGGGCACATCTTGTCTAGCATAAATATTCCATATACAAACAGGCCTTGTTATCTAACAATTTCTTTTGGTTAACCAAAAAGTAATTAAAGAAAAAGGAGAAGAAAAAAAAATTAGCAAGAACTTTAAGAAATATCTAGTTATCTACCCTATTTAAATGTGACAACTATTACAATTGCCTATTTATGAATGCTAAGAATGGTCTAAAGTTACTTAAATACAAGAGTGAATTCAACCATGCATTGATGCGCACTTACAAGAGTTTTCGTCAGATTTATTGGAGGTTGATGGTTGATCAAAGAATGATAAATTAGATCAATCTGATTAAATGATTAATTAATTTATGAAAAAGAGAAAATTATGGTGCAGATGAGAAAGGGGACCAATATTCCCTTTGATGCATGCGTTTATTATAAATTGTTAAATAATCGATGTGGGTGTTTGCCTATAATTTTGGACAGTTAATGTTTTATTTATTACAACTTTCAATGGTTTAATTCACCCTTATCGATGTCTGGGTTGTAATTAACAACGTAAGTGTCGGAATCAAAGGCATATAGTCTCTTATAATAATAAGATTGGACCACATTATCATCTAATCAATCACATTGTGATTCTTTTATTCAACTTTTCCTTTTAACCTTTCCCTGATGATGTTGGACACTCTGATCGAGGAAAAATATATTGTTTTCCGTGTGCCCTACCGCTAAATTAATGCACGAGTCCACACAAATCTCAAGTTAGGAGTCGTCAAAAACAAAAAGAATAATCTAAATCAAAGGGTTATAATTACACCAATGGCTCTTAAAATTGAAATAATGCTACGAGGTACCAGTAATATTTAGCATTATAATAATGTGTCTGTCTGGTATTGGTTAATCATAACTATAATTCAGGTGGGATCTATATGGAATCAAATTTATTAATTAAATCATCTAGTGACAAATAAACATGTCATTGTGGTGCTGAGCACTACTCGTGCCCCATAATATTGCTCCTTAAACGTTATACTACTTTATACTACTTTGATTGTCTCGAATTTTTAACTTATATAATAAGGACATATGAATTATGTTATTGTTACGATAATAATCTATTTGTCACAAATATATAATTTTTTAATAGAAAATAGTCATAAACAAGATGTATAATTAGATATTATTTGCTTCTATGAGCCAGAATTTCGTTCTTAGTCATAGTTACCAAACTATATGCTTTACACACAAGGGTGGACACCCAACATGGTAATAGTGGGCAAGTGCCCCTCCCTCAAATTTTGTATTTTTGTGATTTTTTTAATTCGTTTTTTGAAAATTTATAGATATGCCCACTTATTTTAATTTTGCACTTATTTAGTTAGCTATAGTTTAGATAATTGGTAGCAAAAGTCACCAAATTTTAGTATTTTTTTCATTTAAGTCCCAAATCTTTATTTTTTTTACATTTAAATCCTTAATCTCCCATTTAACTTGTATTTTTTGTGTTTTAATTTTGTACAAAATTTTTATTATGCCCCCCTGAAAAACAATTATGTACAAAATTGTTTGGATAAAAACAATTTTTATTATGCCACTGTTTGCACATGAATCATTTCTATTAAAAATTTTACAGTTTGTGTTTTTAAAAAAGTGGTTATTACTACAGTAATTGCATAAATCTTGGTAGTCTACTGTGTAAGTTAAAAATGGGAGTCTCATTCTTAACCCTAGTCACAAAATTGTGTGCTTTGTAATGACTTATTTTTGTTAAATATGTAACAATTTGTGATAAAAGGGTTATTGCAACAATTATATAATTCATGGGTCATTACTATGTAAGTTAAAAATTTGAGGAACAAAGTAATATATTGAGTATAATTACTATTATCAACCCTAATTCAAACTAAAACAAATCGTTTTTTTTTCCCCTTTTTCCCTAAGAAAATTAGTTGGTGGAGTTGATTTAAAAAATACATTTTGTTGATCAGTTTAGTTAACAATTTAAAGATGTGAAAAATGATAAAATCGACAAAATATCATTTAAATTTTCCTTCTATATTTTTTTATAAGTGTCAAATTTAATTTGTTATATGTAAGATTAAGACTCAAATTATACATTACCAAATAGTTCTATTCTAAGATTCAATTTGTTAATTATTAAATTATTTTATATTGGATTATGATTATTTTTTTAGTTTATTTGTTTAGTTTTTATGTTGTTTGTATAGATTACAATAATAATTATATTGCTTAAACTTGATATCATATTATCATAATTCTAATAGCACATAAGAGTGTTTTAACTGGGTGGAAAAAAAACCAAATAACATTATTAGTTTAACACAATTAAATCAAATTTTATAATAAACCAAAACTATTATATATATATATATATATATATATATCTAAACCGATCAAACAAATTATATTTGGTTTTGGTTTGGTTTTTTTCTAAACTTTTTATATCAATAAAATCAAACAAGTAGACTTTGGGTGAGTTTGGTAGAACTGTAGATTTTAAAAAAAATATTTTTAGCCGTGCTAAAAGAAAAATCCACTGTAATGTAAAGTTACTGAGTGTTTGGTAAACTGTAATTTTAAAATGTTGTGACTTGAAAAAGTTATATTAAAGTGTTTGGTAAACTCCATGGCTGAATTGTTATGCAAATGTATATAANAAGTGTTTGGTAAACTCCATGGCTAAATTGTTATGCAAATGTATATAAAATGACTAAAATAAATATTATTATATAATTATGCATATTTCTAGAAAGAGCTTATTAATATTTTTTACAATTATGCATATTTGCATATACTATACATATTAATACTTTTTTTTAAAAACATTTGATATAAAAATAAACTCAATTAAATTAGTTACTTAATTTATTTTATTTTATTTTAATTTACTTTATTTGCATCTGAATTTAAAATTTCAATAAAGATTCAATTTGTTTACTTCAAAATAACTAATATGAAGAGTATTTTAGTCAATTATGATTTAAATATATTAATATTTTTTTAAAAAAAAATTGATATGAAAATAAACTCAATTAAATATTTAGTATTTTTGCTTTTAAGTGAGGATATTTTAGTTATTATGATTTATTTATTAAAAGAACCTGCAGATTTCCGCATAATCTAAAAATCAAAGCTGTCTTAGGCTAGCTTTGATTATTGGCTGTAGCTTTATAAAAAATTATTAAATAATCTAATTTTTAAATTTTCACCAAATATTTTTTAACCCACAGATTATTCGAAAAATACGTTTAACTCGTTAAAAAGCTAAACCAAACTGGACCTTTACCTTATTAGGTCCGAGTAATGATTTTTGCCTCCAAATTATAAGTCTAGTGTTAATAAGTAATAAAATTACTAATAGTAAACCAAAACATAATAAGGTTTCTCGTAATTGTCACATTGTCATTTAGTCATACACATCAACCAATTAAACACATGCACATGCATTCGTGTGCTACTCTTGTTATATATACTCTATTTTATAGATAAAATTATTATTTTGCAGTTATTAAGTTGAAGCTTTTTCTAATTTTATCTATATAACTGTACCTCTTCGTGACATTAAACAATAGATCATAGAATATTAACTTCATTATTTATTTTACTATTAACTAAAGCCGGAGGCTTACATTATTAAGCAAATTAAGCATCCTTTAGACACAATCAACACTAAGAGAAATTTTTAATTATAAAAGAAAAAATATTGTAGCAATTATCCATTTATTGGCAGCTTTATACGTATGGCCTTAGACATAATATACATTAAATCCATGGTAAAAATGCCATTCTGAATAAATAAAGGATCGATTCTCAAACAAACGGAAATATTATGTAACTTGTAGCAAGTCTTATATACTAATATCTATAATTTCAACAGCTATCGCGATATTTACTCGTCAATATCTACATGGATTTGTATATAATATTGGGAAATTGTATTTCCTATAGTGGGCCACATATATTTTGGACAATTGTATTGGGCCATATTGTTCTTAAGCAGACCCAATAAGTGATTTAATTAGGGTTGGGTCAGAATATCCAACTGGGTATGGATACCAATGTGGATACCCTGTTAGTCACCCAGTTAGGGTTTGATGGATACCCAACAGGAGACTATATAAAGAACCTTTTAGGGTTATGGTCCCTGTAGCCAAAAGAACACGTACGCTCAATTCTCTGTAACCCACCATCAGTTACAGAGAATTCCATCTGAGTGACATTAGGCTTTCAGGCTACAGAAGATCAAACCCTCTAGCGATTACAGTCATTTTCTTACGCTTCCGCCTTCGGTTCATCGTCCATACTACGGTATTCAATCATGGACTCAGGTATACTCAATGAATCCCTTCCTATCAGTTTTACATGAATGTTCTAGGGTTTTGTGTTTGGTTTCGCAATCCCTTATATTCAAGTCTAACATATAATGGCTATAATGAGTTGAATATTGTACCTCAAAAAAGTGATTAATATTTTTCTTGCTTATGTAAATATAGTTATCTATTATTTTAATAAAAAAAGGTAGATAACATGTTTGTTACTTCTTGAGTTGGACCTTTTCAAAAAAAAAAAAAAAAAAAAAACCCTTCCATTAATGGATTCTAAATTCTAATTTTCAATCTATTTTCTCACTCCACACTCCATTAATTTTAATTCTCCATTAGATAATTAAATTATAAAGTGAATCTTTTTTTTTTTGAGGAAAAATTTTCTAATTCTAAAGTAAAATTGAATTCATATTAAAGCTAAATGGATTAGGGAAAAAAACAACAAAATCATGTCCATACTGACGAAAAAAATATTTGTAATTAAATTTTTAAAAATTATTTAATTCATGTTGAAAATAATTAAATTAAAAATAGTAATAAAGATATAAGAAACTTTGACAACTAACTGGGCTGACTAGTTATTTGGCTATTTTTTAGTCTAAAACTCAATATATGACCAAGTTTAAAAATTTACAGCTCAATATCCAACTCACTTAATGATAAAAATAGAAACACAACATATTCCACAACTGAAACTTTAAAAGAAATAAATATTTGATTACAACTTTTAAAATATAGACATCTACTTAAACCAATTTAAAAAATTGGTCATCCACTTGGTTTTCTCTAACTATAAATTCCATTAAGAAATTCAGTACATATTATAGGTTATTAAAAAATTTGAAGATAAAAAGTTAACAAAATAATACTCTACATTTATTGAAAAAAAAAACATAACAATAATTAAATTCCAAAAAAATATTTCACACTTATTAAAATAAATTACACTAAAATCAAGATTAGAATATAGAAGAAACAAAAAAAAAAAAAAAAAAAAANATAAATTAAAATAGAATCTTTAGTTTCCAAAAAAAATAAAAAATTTCAAACCTTAACCTCTACCTGGATTGGAATCAAATGCAAGTAAACAAGTATTTAAGTTGTAATAAGAATAGCAGTAGATTGAATGAATGTGCTATTGCATATTGCAAGTCATATTCAACGTGGCATATTCACTCCCCAAGTTTTTCACAAATTAGCAATCTAGTCCCTGAGAAAAAGGTGACAATCAAGTCTAATTTAGAAAAAAGAAAAAAGAAATTGCAATTACATCCAAATTGCTAATAGCTATCAAATTAAAGACCAAAATCATCACATGATGACCATGTATTGGATCAATTCTTTGGGGAAAATATGATGTGTCTCTTATACGAATGTCGCTTCTAGACTATAAACTTTGACTTGCCATTTCCTTACGTAAAAAAACTTACTAAAAGTGGTAGGTTTTGTGAAAAATGAAAGTTGTATAATTAGAGAGAACTGTAGAATTTGAGTTGTCTGAACTAGCGAGGGCTTATGAATGTGTTTCCAACAAGAAGTCCTTCTTCTAGCTCCATTGTGGTTATTGGAATTCATTCATACATCACCATGTGCATCACACACTATGGTAACGAGACTGATTCCATAACGTTTTTTTTTTATGGATTGGCCAAAGAGATGCTCCAATGCCCGAAACTATGGCGTGGACACAGGTGTGGTACCAATCAATACTCTTCAATGCTTAAGGTTGTGTATG
This sequence comes from Trema orientale, assembly GCA_002914845.1. NCBI lineage: Eukaryota > Viridiplantae > Streptophyta > Magnoliopsida > Rosales > Cannabaceae > Trema > Trema orientale. Next base: position 212,145 of record JXTC01000135.1, on the reverse strand, counting down.
TATGGGTCTGGAGAGACACAATAAAGAAGAAAANCCAAGGGCTTAGTGGTTCTATATGTTATATTTCGTAAGGCTGAGACCACAAGTGCCTAGAGGCATAATTAGATTGGGTGTGTCGTATATTTATGATCAACTCTAAGATTGATGTAAAATGCTCCGGACTCAATGTTGTAGTGGTCGGTAAGATACAAAATTGTTGTCCATATATGGTATTATGCAATGCATGCTACATCCTTACTTACAGTCCATCTATATATTTAATTGCTGAGAAATGATAAGGATACTAAAATTTTGTACCAAAAATTTACAGCAGATAATATGATATGTATTTCAACTACTTTTTATTTTACAGTAGGAATACAATATTTAAAATTATTTAGTTAACAATGATATTACATCGTTGGTGTAAATTTTTAGCGTAAGATTTTGACACTAAAAAATCTTTACTCTTAATTGCTTCAACAACATGTCTGGGATAATCAAGGTGGAATCTAACCTAAAATCGGATTCTAATATGCATTAGTTGCCACATGTCACTTCCCTATTTGTTTGGGGAAATTCCATCAACGAGAGAAACTTAGAAATATGACTATTGCTTTCTAATTGGCTATTTCTGTTTGCTACTTCATTAGTATTACTCGTTAGTAAACATTATGTTCCGTTGTATTTGCTTCTTTTATGCTTGGTTGGATAATGAACATTTTGTACTGGATTAGTACACATAGCCTGGATATTAAAGATTATATGTTCGAGTTTGATGTTGCGTGAGTTCGAAACTGCAATGCTACTATTGTTTTCATCAAGGCTAATTTCTCTGTTTGAGCGCCTTCTGAATCTAGATCTCTCGGAAGGAAGTCCCATTCAATACAGATTGCGAATAGGTTAAAAAAAGAAAAATGGTTCCATTAAAAGAAAACACCTCTTGCATATGACAACTAGCTCATAATTGTTTTTTTTTTTTTAATAAAAAAAGTTAATGATATTAATAAGCTCTGAATTATATCTGTAATACCACTTTGCCTCCTGAATTTTTAACTTACATAATAATGATCCTTGAATTATGTAATTATTGCAAAAATGATCCTTTTATCACAAACTGTTAAATATTTAACAGAAATAAGTTATTACAGAGTACACGATTTGGTAACTGTGGTCAAGAATGAGATTCTGAATTTTTAACTTATACAGTATACTACCAAGACTTGTGTAATTACAGTAATATCTATTTTTTTGGGTTAAATATAGTAATGGTCCCTGAATTATACTTATTGTATCAATTTGTCTCTCGAATTTTTAATTTACAAAGTAATAGCCTCTGAATTATGCAATTATTACAGCAATAGCTCCTTTATCACAAACTACCAGTATTTTAACGAAAAATAGCTATGGATAAAGTACATAATTGGATATTATTTATTTCTATGAGTTAGAATCTCATTTTTAGCCAAAGTTACTAAACTGTGCACTTTGCACATGACTGATTTCTGTTAAAAATTTAACAGTTTGTGAAAAAATGGGCATTACTACAGTAAATATTACATGTCTTGGTAGTCTATTGTATAAGTTAAAAATTCAGAATCTCATTCTTATCTACAGTTACCAAACTGTATGCTCAGTAATGACTTATTTCAGTTAAATATTTAACAGTTTGTAACAAAAGCATCATTGTTGCAACAATTACATAATTCAGGGACCATTACTATATAAGTTGAAAATTCAGGGGACAAAGTGGTACATCATGTGTAATTTAGGGGCTATTAACATCATTAACCCTTTTTTCTTCATAAACTATTAAATTTTTAACAGAAATGAGTTTGTGCAAAACGCATAGTTTGGTATTACAGGTAAAAATGAGATTTTGACTCATAGTAATAAATAATGCCCAATTATACGCTTTATTTAGGACTATTTTTTGTTAAAAAACTAGTAGTTTGTGACATAGAGGCTATTACTGTAACAATTGCATAATTCATGAGTCATTACTATGTAAGTTGAAAGTTCGAGGAACAAAGTGATACAATGAATATAATTCAGAGACCATTACTATATTTAACCCCAAAAAAATCATACCATTAATATGTAACTCAAACGAAAAAAAAGTTATAGCACTCGTAACCACAGAAGAGAAGAATACTAGCTGGATATCCATTCAAGTACGTATGACAATTCTAAAACATTTATTGATATTTCAAAAGATCAGGAATATAATTCCGGAGATTATCTTTAGTTTAACCAACCAATTCAATCTTATGTGTCATGTGTTGTATATACATGAATGTTAACAATCACAAGCAATTTTTTTTTTTATTATAAAATTATGATAGAAAGAATTAAGAAAGAACGACGTAGAATAGAATATTAATGTTTGAATTAACAAACTACAAGTGGAGTATACCCCATATATATATATATACTCATGGATGGTTACAATAGTTTAAACCGTTAGATCTAATATTCTACGGTGATGATTAATTTGGTGGTTGGCCAAAAAAATTTAATGCTATTTATTACTATCAAAAAAATTTAATGCTATTACTACTTTTTTTATATCCATTCATGGCCACAAAAAAATTGTAATCATTGAGAAGTCCTCCATATATATATATATAGGTTTACTTCCTTATTGTATAACTCACTACTTAAACACTAAATAAACTATTTGGAACAGATGCCATGTTTCATAGCTGATACAATTAATTAATAGGTGAAACAATGAATATGGGAGAAGGTTTTTGGAAACTTGCATGTGATCAGAGTTGATATATACACATGCCCATGTCAATTGCATGATCAAAACCAGACAGGTCAAATGCATTTTAGAAACTTCCCTGTCTTTTTTCATAATTTCTCTTAGATAAAAAAGTTGAAGAAAATTAAAAAAATTTATCACGATAAAAAGCAATAACAATCCACGTTTGTTCGACAACGAGACAAACTAAATGGAAAAATAATATATATATATATGGTATGACATGTCTACAAACAATATAGATTTCTGCACACTAATCATATTATAATCAAATAGTATATAAATTTTACAGAATTTAATGAAAATAAAAACCTGAGGACTATGCAATACTAGTATAGTATAGCTTTTCAAATCCTCACACAAATTTCTCAAAAGGGAAAAACGAAAAAATAGAAATGGCAAAAGAAAAGAAAAAAAGAAAGGAAAATAGAGCATAAATTGTTTTATTTTATTTTTGTTTTTAAAAAATGTGAATAGACGTAATACAGAAAATGTGAAGTGAAACATATAGAGGTAGTGGAGGAATGTAGTATTTGACATATATGCTTTTGGCAATGCTTCAGTGTCACAACCACACAATTTGCCGGCCAAAATAGAAAAAAAGACCAATTGAAGACCCAAAAACACGCGCACATGCCTCATAAATATATGCGACTGAGGAACAAACACATGGATTGTCTACATTAATTCCATTCATTGTTCCTTGTTTTAAAATAATATAATAATAATAATAATAATATTATTATTATTATTATTATTATTTCGGCTTGTTTTGAATTCTGCTTACCCGCTATATTCTTTTTCTTTTTTCAGACTTTAGGGAGTGGATGTTTGAACTTAAACTCTCTATATTGGAATGAGATATCTCTTTCTCTTTAAACCATAAACAATATACTAAAAAGGTACCAATGATATTCTCGTTTATTCAGAGTACAATTCCGATTTAATTAAATTTAGAAATAAGTTCGTTAAATATTTTAAAGATTGGCACTAGTCATTCATTGACTTTTTAAAATGTGATACATTACTTTCTAAAAAACACCTAATTTGTCCTTAAATTTGCCATTAATAAATAACAATATGCAATGACGGATCTAGGACTTTGTTTCAATGGGGGGCAGGGGCGTAAAACTAATATTTTTCTTTGAATGAAAAAAAAAATCTAATTATTTGTTAATAAATTTATATTAACATGTATCAATACACGTAAAAATATAGTCTCTAGAGGAAAAATAATCATAAAATTTATGTCTTGAATATTTCAATATACTAATTGTTATTTGTTGAAACTAATAAATATGGGGAGTGGATACATTTTTTATCTAAATTAATGAGAACAAAAGTGGAGAAAATAAATCTATTATATATGAGGCTAAGTTTGAGTAATAGAGAAAGAGTAAAAAATAAAAAAGGAAACTAATCCAGATTGTAATATCAGAATAGGGCAAAATAGAAAACAAATAAATATATAGGTAAAGTAAAGATAATTAAAAAAAAAAACTGCAGAATAGCGGCATATAGAGAAATAATGTAAATACTTACCTTCAAATTAAAAATTAAGAAGGATTAAATTGAAAAAATAAATAAACAGGGTAAAAGTAAAAATTCTACCAAGTTGACTGGGGGCATGTTAGGGATGTCAATTTCACCAAATGGGACAGTGCACCGTGGTGCACCGGCCAGAATAGGGCGGGTTTTCACTGTTATAAACAGTGCGGCGCATGGGGCGGAGATTCCCCGATTAATATTTTATGGCCCGGGGCGGGCTTGGAATTGAATGTCCCGCCCTGACCCCGCCCCATTTATGTATAGATTATTTTTTAAATTTATTTTTATATATACTAATAATTCAAACTTTAAATTCCAAAAAAAAAAACCTAATAATATATAGAGTCATATATTAATATAATTAGGGTTCATAATATGTCGCACTCAGTTTTTTACGATATTTATTATCCTTTCTCTCTTTGCCTCTTGCGTTCATTCTAGAGTTTTTGATGGATTTAACTTCAATTTTTTTTTTAATGTATTTAGACTTCTAAGGATTTGGGCTAATGTAGAAAATTTTTAACAGACTTAATAGGGACACCGATACACCGATGGGGAAACCGTTCCCCGAAACCGCCCCGCAACAAATTAAATAGTAAACGATGCGGGGATGATATTGTAAAATAATAACGGGAATGTGAATGATTAATATAAAATCGGTCCCGCTCCGCCCCGTTGACATCCCTAGGGCATGTGCCGGCTCTCGCCCCCAAGTATGTACGTCCCTGACAATATGATACTCTAACATAAGTGTAACGGACATGTGTATGACCTGAAATAATCTCATTGTAAAGGGTAATAAGATATAGCAGAAAAATGTTTTTTTTTTTCCAATTTGAAGAGAAAAAAAAGGCCTTATCATTTGTTTGAGTTGAAGAACCCTAATTCAACGAAGCACATATAAAAAAATAAAAAATAAAAAAAAGAAGCGAAGAAGAACCCTAACGCTTATCATAATTTGCATTATATTATATTTATTTTAGCTCTTAATTTATAAAATGTAACATAATTTGCATTATATTATATTTATTTTAGCCGTTAATTTATAAAATGTAACATAATTTGCATTATATTATATTTAATTTAGCTATTAATTTATAAAATGAGGGCAGAGAGTTTTTATTTTATCTGCACTTCTTTTAAATCATTGGTTTACTCTAAGAAAAAAAGTAATAAGGTTCAAGGAGGAGTTATGGAGAAATAAAAGTTAAAAATATGAGTACCGAATAAAAGAAAAGAGAAAGAACGGAAAATGCTAAATTTAGTATTGTGGTTATTTTTTTAATGTAATAACATATATGACTAAATGTTGGAAATTGGCTACATTAATAAAATATAATAGAACACATTAGTAGAAGATGAAAGTGAATAGAGGCTTAAGTCAATATACATAAAGAACTATATAAGGAGATTATCTATCTCGATTACTAATGACCTTAACATGTAGCCTACTTCACTCTTCTGAGAAATTATTTTTAAAATTGATACAAATCTATCTCAAAATTGCCTCATGATTTGTCTTAAAGTTCAGACAAACTTCGTCTCAAAAATATCTCAGATTTGTCTCATCATTTTTTTTTTTCAAAAAACTCTGTCTCAAGAACTTTCTCGGATTTAATACAATTAGTCTCAATTCATTTTCTGTTTTTTCCTATTCTCTATTATCTCTCTGAAAACTAATAGTTTCTCAGTAATACAACTGTCCATGAAAGGCGTATAGGCCAAATACATTAAGCATATTCGGTCAGTGTGAATTCTCCTTCGGGGAATTTCGTAATTTCCCTTTTTACTGATTTCTATATGATCGATTTGTGATTTATTGCAATTCTCATATTATTTAAATGTTCAACAATACATATAAATCAATTTCTAATATTGACTTGTCAGTTTTGAGTTTTCTTGACATAATTCTAACTAATTAGCACAACTGGATTCATCCAATTTACTCAAATTAGACTGTTCCAATCAACTTGATTAGATATCTAAATCACATATATCAAAATGGTAATTAACTATCAGTTTTTATCTAGAAATAAAAGTTTTTAGAAACTAACCTCACATTGAAGCTAAAAAAAATTGCTATAAAATTATTTTCTTTTGACATATATCAATTGAATTTCATCTGCGATCCTATAACTATTCAATGGATTAATTAAAATACATAGTAGACTTACCAATTATCATGACTAAGACTAGCAAATATTATTAAAATCTGCTACAACATAAATAGATTATCTAACTTTATTTATACACAGTAAATAACTTATTTATTAATTACAAATAATTTATATTAATATTTTCTTTAAATCTACATCATAATTTTATAAACAAATGTTATATAATAAATTGGACTCGTCTTCAAAAAGTCACAAATAATAATATACTTAATATTATGATATTAATATTAAGAAATGAGTTAATCTTATAAAAGAAGTACTGCTCTTTTTTTTTTTCAATAAGAAAAGAAAAACCACTTTCATAAGTACGATCCCAACATCTCAATCATCCATTCTCTCACCTCTCTTTCTTCATTTTCTCTCATATATCCCCATTTCTTCATTTTTTTCTCTCATCTATTTCTATTTATTTACAATTTTTTCAAAATGCCAACTTTGTCTTTGTAATTCTTTTCTTATTTTGACTTGAGAAAACGTCGTAAAATGGCCTTATATTTCAAAAAAAAATTTATGAAACCCCTTGTGTTTTAAAAAATATGGAAGAATCCCTTTGAATTTGATTTTTTTTTATTATAAAAGCCTTGTAATTTAACTATTTTTAAAATATGACCTTCTCATATCATCACAATTAGAGAAATTGATAAAAATGACAAAATTACCCTTAGTAAATAGTAGATTTAAATTTAAAATAAATTTAAGAATTGTCTATACTAGTTTTCAAATAATATTTCGATTCTTCAAATAATCTCATGAGTGATAAAATATTTTCTATGTAACTATTTGTATATCTAAACACAAAGTAGAAATGTAATATAAACCTAAATCTACCATCCACTAAGAGTAATTTTGTTATTTCTTATTAAATTTTTCAATTTAGTTTATATGAGAATGTCGGATATCAAAAATAGTCAAATTACAAGGCTTTTGTAATAAAAAAATCAAATTCAAGAGAATTTTCCCATATTTCCTAAAACATAGGAGGTTTTAGTGTATCGTTAAACAACCAAATTAATTCCTTTCTTATCTCTATCTAGTAAAACTTAGGATAATTCTAATAATTACCTAATATAGTGATAAGTAAAGTCGACCCTATGAGGAATTGGCCTAACTAAATAAGCTACTAATCCTAAGATGAAAGAAGAGATTTATAAATTAAAAGCTAAAACTAATAAAACAAGACAAGAAAAATAAATAAAATACAGATAAAATATTCACCACCACTAAACAATCATATTAATTAATTACAAAATTCTATTCTCAATTATCTATTAAGGCTATCAACCGTAGATAATCCGTAAAAGTGCAACTATCTCGTTCTTTCCTTAGATTGTACACTACCTAGACAAATATCCTAAATATCCTCTTCCTATTAAATAAACTAGGCAAATGTTCTAGAATTAATCAATAGAAGATTTAAGTTAAGAAAGATAAACTGATATAGGTAATTATCATATAAACGCAGATTCTTAAATTAGGTTATGTTCTTCACTATAGTTAATACCTCGAACAAGCGTACTAACTATAGATTCGCTACAGATTCATATATAACAAACGTCTATTCAAATCCTAGCAGTATATTTTATTATCACTCATTTAAGTAGCCATCGATCTCAAACAAAAGATAAGAATAATTCAATATAGAAGAACGTAAACAACTTCAAAATAAATAATTGATACATGTATAGAATCTGAAAACTAAATAACAATCATATTTAAGACTTTGAAATCAGCCTTAACCTAATCTAGGACCTAATCTAGCATGTATATAAGAATAAATAAGAGAAACATCATGCTAGAGTAATGAAAACAAATAAAAACTATAAGAAAAAAAAAAAGAAAGAAGAACGAATATGGTAGTTGTAACAGCCTCCAAACTCTTCTTATCTCTCTCGAGGTCTTCAATGTGTTTTTGTGGCTCCTAGATGTCTATGACTTTCTCTATATAAAGTGGTCCTATTTATAAAAAAAAATAGGTTTAGGAGGCGTCTAGGTCAAATCCCGTGGGAATTAAGAGTTGTGGGCCATCAAAAGACTCAAAGTCAGTGACTAAACGGACGTCCAGCGCTGCAGCGTCCAATCTCTAGTTGTTTTATTTTTAATTATCGGGACACAGGCGCCATGGCACTAGCTTTATGTTCGGGCTTGGTTGTTCAACTTATACCAAACTTTTTGTATTAGCTCATTTTTGACCTGATTTAGCTTCTTTTCATCATTTCTCTTCCAAAATACCTAGAAACACAAAACAACAATATTAGCCTCAGATTGATATAAAAATATAGGAAAAATAACTATCATTTAAAATGTAAAATTAACCCCTATCAAGTTTAGTTTAAAAAAAAAAAGTTGAAATACAAGTAATTTTATAATGTTTTCTCTTTTTTTTTTTGACTTTTAAAAACAAGAAGTAATGGTTACCAAATACATGTTTTGGTTTTAAATTAAAAGACAAAATAAGAAAAAGTACTTTTATTTTTTTGTTTTAAATAAATAAATGTGTTACAAAACTGGAACTGCTAGGACTGTGAATTTTATTTTAAATATCTTCGGTCCGATGGATGTCGAATAAATGTCAATGTACTATGTTCAAAATATTCAGTATTAGATTAATTCAAAAAAAATATTCAGTGTCAAATATTAATTAATAGACAATGGCAACGGCTAATTTATCTTTGACAAGGAGAGAGAGCATGGACATCACCTAACCCTTTTTGTCTTTTATTTTTTTAAAAAAAGATGACACCTAAAGCATTGTCCACTATGCGATCGTTCGTCATGAAATCCCAGTTTCAAAATTTGTAAAAGAAGGAAATGAATAAATAATGCAATCGTGCTTGATTAATCAATTGGTGATACTTCTATTTCCTACAAACTAATATAATCATCATTAAAATCAATTCATTAATTATAAGTATGAAACTTCTGGTAATAACAGTGGGGGAACCGAAAGCATGAGATTTGTTGGTCAAATTTTCATCTTTCAGAATATTGTTGGCTTTGAAAGAGTTACGAATGCTGACATTTTAAAAAGAAATCATTAGAATTATGCCAAACACTAAGAAACAGATAGTGCAAAGTGTGCTTCATTAATCAATAAATATCTATAGGATAAAGTACCAACATATAACTTGGTTTATTAGTCAAGTCGAATTCCTGCTTAATGGGATAACGAGAGTTTGAAATTGTTTGTTAAATAAATAAATATATATATATATATACACATATATTACTCTCATTCATTTAGTTTCAGAAGTATGTTTTCAAAGACGGGACACCCTTATCAATTTTAATTTTAAAAACAAAAAACAGGAAATATATGCATTGCCGAACAAGCCTATTATTTTGTTAGTTGTATACCTACGCTATCATTTAAAATAATAATAATAATAGTAATAAATAAATAAATAGGGGAATCGTGTGATACCCATCACGTTTTCCCTATCCTTTGGCTTACAAGCAATTCCGAGTACCACCGAGGTATTACAAAGGTCTGACCCGTTCTCCACCAGATTTAGCCCAAGTTTACCAAGTTCACCACAAACCCATAATTCCGAAGGAAATGCTAATGTTAAGATTGGCAACTCAAAGTAAGAACATAAAGATTCAAACTCTTGAATTGAAACTGATGGCCTACAAAATGCAACCCTACCGCTACGCACACCACACCCAGGTGGTGGGCACAACAAGTACATGAGGACCTATAAAAAAAAATCCGATCATTTATTAATTTTTGAGAAACAAAAGTCGTTTACCATCAAAATATATTTTTTAAAAACAACTAGTACGTAAACGTTTTAGAATTATGTGCCAGTGCATACGAATAGAGATGTAAATATTTAATAAGTCTACACAAGTTTTGTACCGAATTTAGGCCCGACCCTTATTCTTAATAAAGAGTCCGGGATAGCCCACATTTTATGTGGGCTTAAGTAGGTCGTGCTTAAGTGAGTTGTGCCTATATGGGCCGAATATGTGCCAAAATATGGGCCTAATTTCATTGTTATTCCATAATTTTAAATATCAAATATGTACTTATATAAGCTAAAATATGTGCCTAAAAACATATTCATATTTTTTTACAATTTCGATAAATTAAAAATAAATAAAAATAAGTAAATAAATAACATTAAAAATATATAAAGAAAATATTTAATTAACATTTTATATAACTTCTTAATTAAGAAATATATTTAAAATTAGTGAAAATTACACCTAATACCCGTTTTTTAAAACTTCTTTCAAACATACCCGTTTTTAAAACTTCTTCCAAAAATACCCGTTTTTACGGTCCACATTTCGTATGAAAAATATGAGTGGTCCACACTTACAATGTAAATTTTATCCATGAGGTACACATTTCATGTGTAAAATATGAACGGTACACATTTCAAAATATGTGCCAATTTTGAGTGTAAGTTTTATTCACGAAATGTGGACCGCGGTATACATTTAATATATGAAATATAGACCGTGGTCTACATTTCATGTGTAAAACAGTGGTGGTCTACATTTATCCAAAAAGGGTATAAAAACGGGTATTTATGAAATAAAGATAAAAAATGGATATTTATGAAAATATGGTCTTAAAAACGGGTATTTATAAACTTTTCCCTTAAAATTATATATAAAATAGCTAAATGTGGGCCTATAGAAATGTAGACCAGGTCACGCCAATGGACCTATTGCTGAGGCCCGGCCTATCCCTACTATATGTACTGGGCCGAGTCGATACCATGCTTTTTTTTTGGAATGTAGGGCGGCACACATGATTTATTTCTATTAAAAATTTAAAAGTTTGTAAAAAAAATAAAAAATTGGTCATTACTACAATAATTGCACAAGCCTTAGTAGCCTACTTAGTAAGTTGAAAATTCGAAGTTTCATTATTGACCACAATTACCAAATTGTTTACTTTGCAATGAATTATTTAAGTTAAATATTTAACAGTTTATAATAAATAGTCATTATTGTAATAATTACATAATTCAAAGGATTCGAACTCTCATTATGGACCATCTACCAAATTGTGTACTTTATAATGAATTATTTAAGTTAAATATTTGACAGATTATGACAAACGATTATTATTGCAATAATTATATAATTCAAAGGCCGTTACCGTGTGAGTTAAAAGTTCGGGGCTAAAATGATAGAATAAGTATAGTCAAGGACTATTAATATCATTAACCCTTATTTGAATAGAAGAAGGTAGATAGTGTTGTCTAATTGGAACACGGGGTCATAATTGATTCTTTAGTTGAGATTTGAGAAGGATGGTCAAGTGGAGAAGCTGAGGTGAGGGACGTTCTTTCACTCTCTTTCATGACAATAGAAGGGATAGATCATAGTAGCCCCACTTCTATTAATTCTCTTATCTTTTTATATTGTCAGCTACCGATAGATTTTCCATGCCGATATCATTCCCTTAGTTTATTTTTATTTGTCATTTTCAACAATTGAAAAGTGATAATCACAAAAATTCTTTGTAGAAACTAATACCGAGTGCTTCGAGATCGAAATCCGCTGTTTATTTCATTGAAATGTATATAATTCGTATTTAACAATTTGAGTTGTCACTAGCTTCTATATTTCTTCCTTATAACAAAGTCATAAAAATACGAAAAAAATCTAAACATACATAATAAAAATATTATAAATTTTAAATAAATATCATATAAGTTATAAACGGGTTGACCTGAAATTGATATGTTAATAAATAAATCATTGCTATTAATTTCGGGTTAATGGATCAACCCAAGCTCGACCCGTTTGATAAATGAATTTGCGGATTCAACCCAATTTTAACCCGAATCTGTTTAAATCAAACTCAAACTCGTTTACTCCGTGCAAATTTTGAGTCGTATTGTTATGTCCGGCTCACAACTTATCAGTCCTAAATGAGATTCAGTTTAAAGAAAATTAATGTGATACCCTTTTAAAATAGTCATGTAACCTTCACGGGGTTGATTTTGTTCAAGTTTTTGGGTAGTTTGACAAAATGTGCGCATGCTTCAAAATGTGTAATCCTAGTTTAAAACATTTGACCATGATCAAGAACAAAATCATAAAAGAATTCTCAGATAAATACCATTCTCCACCGTATCAAAGGTTTTCGAGTCTTTGATGGGCTTAAAAAGTCGTCTTTTATCTTAGATCTAAGTCTATAAATTCGAGCAAGAAGGGTTTTTTTTTTTTTTTTTTTTGTTCTTAAATTTTTTACATATTTGTCACAATTTTTCTTTTAAACAATAGGAAACGATAAAAGGACCTCTTATTGAAAATGACAGTATTCGGGACTTATAGCAAAATAAGCGAATTTTAGACCTATTTTAAGTAAATATTATTTTTTTCATATATTGTAGCAAAATAGCGAGTATATCAGTTAATATAGCTTAATACACTTATCATATAAACTAAAACTAATATATAAGTGGATGTACTAAGTGTAAGAATAGATATTCTCGAGCATTTAGCTATAAAAAAATAGAGATTTATTAAAACAAAGTGCAAAAAAGGACACTCACCTTAATTTCTCGGATTTTTAATATTTAAGTAAAACGAGAGGCCTAGTTTTATAAATGTATGACATCATATCCTAATTTTCACCATCACCCTTTATATAGGGTCAAAATTAATTAAATCGCCCCTATCTTGAAATTATCATATACTATTTTAAAAAGTTGCAAGGTTGCAAATGGTAAATGTAATATATACAATACATATATTCGGAATTTAGGGCAAAACATATGAGATACTCAAAAGATAATACTGTGAAAATAATAGTTGAGAAAACGTAATAAAATGATGTTGTATTTCAGAATTCTTTACGAAATTCATATATTTTAAGAAATATAGGAAAACCCCTTAAATTTGATTTTTTTTTAATCACAAAAAGCCTTGTAATTTTGACTATTTTTTAAATTCAACCTCCTCATGATATCAAAATTAGGGAAAATTATGAAAATGACAAAATTACCTGTAGTAACCAGTAGATTTAGATTTAAATAAATTTAAAAATTGTCTATACTAGTTTTCAAATAAATTTAACAATTATCTATACTAGTTTTCAAACATTATTTTGATTTGGGATAATATCACTTTTATATCTCATATTTTGACACTTTGTTCAATTTGAATCTTTTATTTTGGTTATTATCAATATTGACCCTTAGATTTGAAATCAATTATAAATTTATACCCTAGCACTAATTTAGAGCAGTTAATTTATCATGATGATTTAATAAACTTATTTTTGGATCAATTTTTATATAGTTTATTTTCAATTTTTTAAATGACATCTTGATAAATCAACTGCTCTAAATTGGTGCCAGTGTATAAATTTGTAACAGATTTTAAATCTAAGTATAAATATTGATAATGACTAAAACAAAATGTACAATTGAACAAAGTGTCAAAATACAAGGTATAAAAGTGATTTTATCCCTTTTGATTTTTCAAACAACTTCATAAGTAATAAAATAATTTCTAAATAATAATCCATGTATCCAAATACAAAATAAAAATATAATATAAACCTAAATCTACTATCTAAGGGTAATTGTGTCATTTTTTATTAAATTTTCCAATTTAGTTTATATGAAAAGATCGAATTTCAAAAATAGTCAAATTATAAGGTTTTTTTTTATAATAAATAAAACAAATTTGGGGAGGTTTTCTTTCCATATTTTTTAAAATACATGGCGGGGGGTGTGTGTTGTAAATAAATTTTGAAATGCAAGGTTAATTTATGACCTTTTCTCGTAATAATTTTATTAATTTCAACTTTTTAATGGAATTACTATTCTAATAAACTTTAGGAATAAGTATTTGTAGGTTTCGGTGCAATAACTATTATATAGGAATAACTGTTGGAAGTACTTTTGCTTATCAAACAAACAAATGGCTTCTATGTAGTATTTATTCGTTGCATAACCATTCCACCAAATCAACTGTGAATATTAAAAAAACTTTTAGTTTGGATGAGCAATAATGTAACTTTTGTTATTCCAAGTTTAGAAGTGCTCAAATCATATCAATGTTCAAGAAGAAAACAATTAATCTAGTTTACTGCTAGTTAAAAGAGCAATAAAATAAGGCAACTTCGAAAAATTTTCTCCTCGGCCTGGGACAACTGGGGGATAACATGTCGATTACAATATCACGTACTATGTTACTTTGTATTACTTAAAAAAATATCAAAATGATTGAATCATATACTAGATTTACCCACTTTTGTCGAGTTTTCTTACGATTCCATACTTAGATACACATTTCTATTATTACTGTAGAATGGTACATACCACCGAGATACATTTTAAATTTCTGGACATTAGAAAAGAGAATTTTGATATTAATATCAAAATAACACCATTAACAAAACCCAAAAACGTTAGATCCTCTGTTAGTGAACCTGTGAAGACAACAAGGCAAGTAAGTAAACATGCGGGCAAGTGTCTTTTATAGTGTAGAAAGGTATATAATTAAGAACAACCTTCCCATTTCGATCATTTGAGAATCAAATCACGTGTTTCGTATCCTATTGCTTGTGAAGGTTCCTCCACTACCCCATTACTGTTTTTGCATGTGCATATGCACATGACTGTGGGCCCTACACACCCTTCATAACCTTTGTTTTAACTTGTGGAGTAACAATAACCGGGCTCAGCGGAACGTACTTGGGCTTTTGGAACTCCAGTATAAGCTACCACGTTAAGCCCAACACAGGTTAGAACCTAAATTTAGTCATTCACCAAAAACCAGTTTTTACACCTACATCGACAAACACTAAAGTTCACTACTTTCCTTCTCATTAAATTAGACTTTCTACAAGCTAATTGAAAAGAATATTAGGCTATTAAGTCATTCATTTCAAATCAAAGTCAAGTGGACTGTTATCCTTGAGCAGCAAAAAACAAAAAAAAAAAAAAAACAAGTCAAGTTGACTGATTTACAAAATCAATCTGAGAAAACCTGCTGCCACATTACATAAATTCTAGAACTCTTTCTAGTATCTAGATAACTGACGACAGGTGTAGCTCTTGTATTCAGTTACCACGATTCGGACAGGTATTTGCAAAATGTGAAGGATCACCACAAACAAAGCACCTTCTACCAGAAATTGGATCACCGGTTGCTGACACAAATGTCACACCAGTACCATGTGTTGCACCGCGGCCACCCCTGCCCCGACCGCTGCTCCTAGTGGAATTAGATGCTGAGTCCCGCATGTTTGCACGCTGGCCACTCCTTCCTCCAGAACCATGGTTTAGACTATCCTCCCATCTGCATTAGAGGCAACAAGATGAATGAACCATTTATAAAATAAAGGTTTCCATTCATAATTTTCTTTTCTTTGAAAAAGTGGAGCTTAACTAATAACCTCCACTTATAACAAAGAAAGGAAAATAACTCACGTACTCTGGGAGTTGAATTCCAGACCTAATACCCAAACCCCACCCCACCCATTGAGCTAGCAGATAGATGGAAAACATCATTGTTCTCCAAGTTAGCTCTTTAGGAACACACTGCCATAGGCTAAGCAAAGCAGCTGTAGTAAATTTCTTTCTATAATGGAATGAAACAATACTGTGGTTGCATGTCCTCCCTATCATTTCCTAAAGAGAGGTGTGCCACCATTTTATCCGTCTAACCTTGATCTTGTGGATGCATACTGACATTTAGCCAAGTACAAAGCCTAAGAAACTAGAAATTCCAAAGAAAAGAAAGATGCTATAACATTGTCTCAGACTCAAGAATTACAAAATATAACTAATCAGTTATATAAGAATGCATCAGAAAACATCTCACTAATCACCCAAATCAGTTAGAAATGAAACTATATTAACCAGATTGTGTTACAATTGATTTATTTAAATGTCATTTGGTACAAAGATGTACAACAAAATATATAAAAAAAAATGGGAAGGGAAAAAGACAACTATTAAGTTGAACAAATTACCAAAAGCCAGAAAAAACACAATGACAGAATTATTTGTTTATTAAATAATGGAAAGGATCAGAACTTGAGTTTGAAATATCTACGTACACAAAGAAGTTGCATTCCTGTGACTGGCATGAGTAGAACTTTCGTCCCCTGTTATTTGCTGTATTAGCAGTCCTCAAAGCAC
Organism: Trema orientale; assembly: GCA_002914845.1. NCBI lineage: Eukaryota > Viridiplantae > Streptophyta > Magnoliopsida > Rosales > Cannabaceae > Trema > Trema orientale. The sequence goes on along the minus strand of JXTC01000135.1, from coordinate 195,547 downwards.
ATGGTGCTCCACAAATATCGCATGAAATTGTGGATTCACCTGTACATAATGAAATTCATTCCAGAGAATCACAAATGGAAACAAGATACAAAATGGAATCGTCAAATGCATATTAGTTGCCACTGGAGAATGGAAACTAGAGAAATGTAGCATCAAACTTTTTAATTCCTAAAATTGAGTTCTAATGCCTCACTGGGGTGTATCCCAGCGTATTTTATGGAGCCTTAGAAAATAACATCATAGAAGGGGTAAAATTTAAACGCCAAAAAGTAAAGAATCATATCCTACTGAAAAAAATATGGAGCAGCCATTTGATGTGAAAACTTCTACCAGCTTTAAACCCTCAATTATTTTATTATAACAATACAAGAAGCAGACATCCGAAAAATTTATGCAACCCCAAGGAATGAACAACTAGAAGATAAAACCAGAAGAGAGAATCAGAGATATGATGGTAAAAAGGGAGGGCAGGTATAAAGTAACATTCAAGACCTGGAAAGAACAAAACAATAGAGGCAAAACAGGAGAAATTTATAAACGAGAAAGGGATGAGCTGAGAGAGCAAAGCCTTTCAACCATTCCGTAGGTTTCTTAAAAATATTTCAACGTGAAATGATAAGAAGTTTAAAACTCACCACTCCGTACGTTCCTTCCACGAGATCTAGCACTATGGGGGCCTGAAAACTGGGAAGGGCAATCACTTGACAAATGCCCACTTTGATGGCAGTATATGCAAGCACCTTGCCGAGTATTACTTTGTTGGGCACTGCCTGATGTTGCAGTGGGTACTCGCCCTCTTGCTGGAGAGCATATTAAACTAATAATTGATTAGATTGGTTTCAGATTTTGTTGCTTAGTGACAGTGACCATCAGAAAAGATGTGTGCATTGCTGTCAAAAAAAAAAAAAAAGGAAAGAAAAAAAAAAGAAAGAAAAGATGTGTGTATCTTTGTTGTGTATGTGTATGTCTGTTTAGGATATGTTTGTGTTATTTACTGAGTTTTAAGAGTAATACTAGAGACACAAATTACACACAAAATTCACACATTGACATGATATATATTTTAACCACCCAATTTTATTTTATTTTTTTAAGTATGATGACATCATGTATATAGGTAGTTAAAATACATGCCATGTCAATGTGTATGAATTTATGTGTAATTTGTGTGTGTCCATAGCATTACTCGAGTTTTAAACCATTCTAAACCATCATTCCGGTTTTTTTTTTTTTTTTTTTTTTACATTTTTTTTTTTGGGGGTAAGAAACAAGACTCTGATAAAAGACGGAAAAACTGAATTACAACTAATGATGGAGAATAAGATATCCTCGATGATAAAAAAACACAAAAACGAAACAGAAATCTGAAAAACAAATCTAAACACATTTTGTAAGGAACATTTGTCACGTTGAGTATACCTTATACATGTAATCATAAATCTTTACTGAATGTCAAATGGTGCAATCTACAACTTCTTTTCAAATAGATATTTCCACTCTGTTAAACTATTAAATGCCATACACATACATATACGCATATATTGTTGAAAATCACCGAAACTATTTGTGATTATTTGTACAGATTCTCAATTCTGAATAGAGATTGTGATGTAGAACCAAGAGAGACTAGAAGAGAGAATAAAACTAAATAATAACCTTAAATATCCTAATATAATTACTATTCTCGTTCCAAATTAGATTGTTTCGCAGTATTTTGGTCATCTATTTGTACAGTTTCCTTCTCTCGTACATTGTATCTGTCTATTATATTCTCTGTAACTCTAATATAAATTTATGAATGAGGATTACTTTTCTTCTCCGCTATATTTGANAAGAGTTAAATATAAAGCATCCAACCCAAAACCAATTGGTTGCGGACAGAGAGACCTAGATCTTATATACAGTCTTATTCATTTCCAGAATTAGCTTTTTTACTCAACAATATACATCCATATAAATCAATTAGATTCTAGTCATATTGATTCATTTCATCATATCAAAATGTCGGATCACTTCAATTTTGAACTAGTACTGAACAATTGATGATATTACGCATCTATTCAAAATTTTATGAGATTCTTTACATGGTCTAATCTCATCAGTTCTGCATGATACACTCTAAACAATATGATGTCGACAAAGAATAAAATATTTCAGAAATATTACTATTACTATTATTAGTTAGGTTTTATTTAATTATTAGGGTATTTTAATGTTGAGTAACTAGTTTTAAGTTTCCCCTTTTTATCATTTTTAAGAATTTATCTAGTTTCTTAATTGTATCCAATTACCTATCTATAAATAGGTCATCTATATTATTGCTTTGCAGACCTTGAATGAACAAATATTGAATCTTTAGTATTTTCTCTCTCTTAATTTTTCTGATTCTCTCTTGAATTCTTGTCTAGTTCTATTGCTTTTCTACCAATTCATTTATTTCTGCCTAAATTCTATCACGACTTGCTCTTCTATCTATTCTCTTTCTAATTTTTAATCTTATCCTACATCACAATATCTATATTTTTGGGTCACACAAAGAAACAAACAAACTTGTTCTTCAAAATAATTAACTAAAATAGCTTTTTTTAAGTAAGTTTTTAAACATAGGTATACAATGTTAATTTTTTGCAAAATGATTGCTCAGGAACTAAGACAACAGAAAGCACACAAATGACTGTTTCTCCACTCTTACGTCCTTGAAATAGAACTCTGATTTTAGCAACAATTTTTGGTATCTTATTGACTTATTGAAGATTTAACAAATTCCATTAAACCAAAAAATAATATGTATTAGAAATTAGTATTATGTGTAGTCTTTGTGAAAGATGTTCGTGGACTAACTAAAATAAAACAAACCTGAAGTCCGGTTACCGGTTCCACAAATTTCTGTCAACTGTCTAAGAGTCTCATCACAGCCCCCAATGCAACCTAATTTGTATTATGAAACACAGAATGAAAAATCAATTAAATAAAACTAAAATCTGACCAAATGGGAGGGCCAATTTGGCTTGCTATACTGGCCCTATAATTTTTCAGGCCATAATAAATAATAACTGGGCCTCTTACCAATAAAGTAATAACTAAACCAGCCTAAAACCACATGGGCCTTTGGTCATATGCGCCAGAACGACCGAATTCATTTGACACCAGTAATTTACAAACATGTGTCTTTTACATAATTTTATGGTGAATTATGAAGCAGACATACACCACATCTTAAAAGAAGAAGAAAGAATTTAGGACTGTATGCTTTATTTTTGTGCAGTAATGTCAAACAAAGTACAAATAAATGACAACTACATAAAGGCAGTTAAATAGGGCTGAATACAATACTTGTGTAAACAAAGCCCCAGAATTCCTATGAGTTATACATACCCAAATGGATAGCATTGTAGTCAGGTGGAATTTCCAGGCGGCGAAATTTAAACTGAATCAAGTGAACAGGACCTATTGAAACAAAAATGGGTATGATTAAGAAACAAATGAGATGCGAAGTATGAAGGCAACCATGTACCAAACTAGTAAATGGTGAAAGTAATAGCAAGAAGACAGTTGGAATGCTTCTTAGTTAGGAAATCTATTCAAACAAATACAACTTAAGACACACAAAAGGGGAGCTCGGAATCAAGCTAATAACAAGAGCACAAATCACAACTGTTCTAAAGTTTAGAAGGTGAAAATGATGGCCCCTAAAACTTTCTTTGTCGTCTTCTTTTTTCTTTTTCTTTTTTTCTTTTAAGAACAAATGCTAATCAATGTGAAATGAAGTGTATAAAAAAGGAGAACAAACAGTTTGCAAAAAAGATGAAAAAGAAAAATTAAGTAGCATTCCCATTTGGATGCATTCACTAGAAAAACTTGTAGCAAAGTCCACGTCGGATTAGGTGGCATTTGAATAAGCGAGCAAAAGTTTCAGCAATAACAATAATATGAATAACCTGGAGTGCAAGAGTTGCAAACATTGGTTGTTACAGCTGCTTCAGATACCGATCCAGGGAGCCACACAACGTTCCTACACTAGAACGTGTAATAAAATTGAAATAAAAATTATTGTCACAAATGTGAACAGTAAAAATGAAAGTTGAGAGCATTGGCGTGTTTAAGTGAACGCATGTAAAAAAAAAAACAGCAAATAATTAAAACGAAAATCTTCCTTCTTTTTATCAATTTTTGAAACTAGCCACGGGTGTGGCAGTATAGAAAACATCTCAAGACATACATTATAAGCAGCATCCTTGGGAGGAGAATCATTGAACAGAGTTGGATGTTGTCATTGTTGTTGTTGGTTTTTTGGGGAAAAATAAATGAAAGGGAAACAAAGGGAAACATAGAAGAGAAGAGGACAAGCAGTCTCAAAAGCAGAAGAGAAAGAACAGGAGAAACAGAAACGGGTATTAGATACTACCGCAATGCATAAAGATTAAAAACAAAGGGACATCTATAAACTCTTTAGATGAAAAAGCCCACAACGAAGCTCAAAACTGAATCTATCCTGGAGAAAAATATCATCCCCATGCTTGTCTTCAGAACTTCAAGAATTCCTCTTGAATTAAATAGTCCAAAGGTAGCAAGAACTGTACACCTCCATAAGAACACTGCTTGGCTGCTCCAACTCTTTCCCCAAAACTCTTCCCAAACAAAGAATTTCAGTTTTGAGAACCACCCAACACAGTCCTAATTTTTTCATAGCTCTAGATCACAACAAAGAAACTAAACTGCAAAGAATAAACAGTTTTTCTGCAACACACACCGAAGATTTGAAAATAAAATGATAAGCCTCAACAAAGAAGAGAAGAATAGTCAGATAACACTTGGAAAAAGATTTACAAGAAAAAAGAGGATTCCTCCCACACCAAATTCTACTATCAGCTGAACCATCTCTAGGACCAAAACAATCTAAAGTAACAAAAGGGAGACCAGCTCACTAGACTCTCTCGCTAGATTATCGGGAAAATTAAAATCCACCCCCACAACCCACAAGCCCTTTCCTCAACAAAGAGGACTCCATCCAACACCAAAAAGAAAATATGAAATAGAGATATAAATAAATAAATAAAACAGAAATATTCTGCCTCGAAGATAAACGATAAACTAAGGAAAGAATTAAAAGGAAGAATTTCCTTTCCAACCAATCCTACCAAATCTAACTCCATCAACCACCATCAACTCAGAACAAGGAAGAAACGTTGGTAAGATTGAAGATATATACTCCCAAGGGCTTCTCAACAATGCCTAGACACGATTAAAGATATATACTCCCAAGGGCTTCTCAACAATGCCTAGACACTACCCTTGAATCGTTACTGTCCATCCCAAAAAGTTTGATCAATTTAGAAACCAGAGGTCAGTGGATCTGCAAAACGAGTATGGGTGACTTGAGGGTGATGTAAAAGCGCTGACAGTGCCAGAAAGGACAGAATACAAGCCAATGGAAGAGAACTGGTTTCAGTGATGAAGAAAAGAAGGAGATGGATTCGGTCTTCAGTATTTGGGAGTAATTAGACAAGCAAAATCCATATAAAAACCCCTGCTCCATGCAGTTTTTATGTCATAGCGTGATTTCCTTTAATAACAGCAAACAACTTAACCATTTTTCTGAAGTATTGTTCTATATGTTTTTCTTCATTTCTTTTTGTAAGGACCATATACTTTATTAACCACAATGAAGAAAATGCATTAATCATAGGATAACAAGGAGTCCACCAAACAAAAAGCATAAGAATATTTCAATATACTTTCCAAATTAATAAAATAAGGATAATCGGAGTATCTTCAACTCTTTTGAGGACAAAGCCGCAAAAAAGACATATATCAGACTCCCATAGCGAAAATTCATATTGTATTTTTCATTCTGTTGCAAATCTTTTGTGAACTGATTTTATTTTTTTTATTTTTTAATAGGATTAGTTATATTTTCTTTCCTTGTTTAAATTATATAAAGGAATTAGTATTAATCCCTGGTTTGTAGGGATTTGTACCAGATTTCTTAGCTGGCAGTAGGGTGTATTGTTTCTATTTATTCTGGTTTGTTTAATGAAAATAATCATCAGAGAGTTTTGTTTTTTCTCTCTGCCTTCATGGTATCAGAGTCACTCTCTGATTATCAATCCCCCAAAAAAAAAAAAAATTGGTTAAAATGGCCATGACTAGAGCATCTCGTGATGAAACATCAAAAGTATCATCACAATCGCCTCAAATAAATTCTGCACCAGTAATTCACAGTGTTGCTGATAATCATTCTCTTCAGATTACACAACACAAACTTAATTATTCAAATTTCTTTGAATGGTCTCAATCTGTTATGCTAAGTTATCCAAGGCAAGGGACGGCTGGAATATTTAACTGGTGAGGCAAAAGCACCAGAAAAAGGAGCAGCAAGATATAAAACATGGATTTCCGAAAATTCTATGATCATGGCATGGCTAATCAACTCAATGGAGCCTACAATAGGGAAGACCTATTTATACTACAAGACAGCAAAAGAAATCATGGATATGGTCAAAGAAATATACTTAGATCTGGGTAATACTGCTCAGATTTTCGAGTTAAAATCAGCCCTCAAATATAAGAAACAAGGAGATCTCAATGTGACTGAGTATTATAATATCCTGACTAGTTTGTGGCAGGAGTTAGATCAATTCCAGAACGTCAATTGGAATTGCACTGAAGACAGTAAAAATACAGTCAAATGAAGGAAAATGAAAGAGTGTTCGATTTTCTTCATGGGATGTATAAAGAATTAGACGAAGTTAGAGGGCATGTACTAGGATTTAAGCCATTTCCTGGAATAAGAGAAGCGTTTGCTAAAGTCAGAAGAGAGGAAGCCAGAAAACGTGTAATGCTTGGTGGTTCGAAGATTTCAATCCTAGAAGATCCATCCCAAAATTTTTTTGTCCTGACTAAACGTAATTTCTCTCCTAACAATGGAGATCAGCATGGAAATAGAAAAAATGATCGACCTTGGTGTGATCATTGTCAGCGTCCGGGACACACCAGAGACACCTGCTGGAGGATCCATGGCAAACCTGCCAATTGGAAGCCAAAAAAACAATATGATGGGCCTGGTTTCTAAGCTGCTGCTGAAGAAGAAAAAACAGAAAAAGGAGGGACTGTTTTTAGCAAAGAGCAGTTAGAGCAACTACAGGCTTTGATTACCCAAACTCAGTCATTAAGAACATCTCAAGCAAATCCTAGTTGCTTAATTGCACAGAAAGGTAATTATCAATCAGCTCTTACAAAAAAATCTGAAACTCACCGTCCCTGGATCATTGATTCATGGGCTTCAGATCACATGACTGGTTGTTATCAACTTTTTTCAACTTATACACCATGCCCTAGAACTCTAAAAATTAGAATTGCAGATGGATCTCTCTCATCAGTTGCGGGAAAAGAAACATGTAATCTCTGAAAAAATAAATTTACATTCTGTACTTCATGTTCCTAATTTGACATGTAATTTGATATCTGTGAGCAAATTGTCAAACGATATGATTATGTAGCTAAGTTCTTCTCTTCTCAGTGTGAGTTTCAGGATTTGCTTTCGGAGAAGACGATTGGCAGTGCTAAGGAGCGTGATGGTCTGTAATTCTTTGAGGACAATCAACTGGGTTGTGAATAAACAAGCTCAAGCCCTGAGTAGTGAATCTGTTTCTATTTCTAGTCAAATATTGTTATGGCATAATAGGTTAGGCCATCCCAGTTTCCCCTATTTGAAAAAATTATTTCCCTCATTGTTTTAAGAACAAAGATGTCAACTCCTTTCAGTGTGAAATCTGTCAGTTTGAGAAACATGCATGTGTTCCTTATCCTGTTCAGCCATATAAATCCTCAAAACTATTCTCTCTAATTGATAGTGATATTTGGGGCACCTCAAGGGTAAATAACATTACTGGAGCTAGATGGTTTATAACTTTCATTGATGATCATACACGTGCATGTTGGGTATTTTTATTAAAAGAAAAATCAGATGCCGAGTTAACTTTTAAACAATTCCATCAAATGATAAAAACACATTTTTCATTAAAGTTCGTGCATAAGAAAACCACAACAAAATGGAATTGCCGAAAGGAAAAATTGTCATCTTTTAGAAGTAGCTCGTGCAATCATGTTTAATCATCAAGTTCCAAAATTTTATTGGGGAGAAGCCGTACTCACAGCATCGTATCTTATAAATCGTTTTCCATCTCGAGTCCTAGGTTTCAAAACTCCATTAAACACTCTTCTTTCTTTCTATCCTAATACTTGTCTTTTCACTAGTATACCGGTCAAAATTTTTGGTTGTAAAGCATTTGTCCATGCCCAAACTCCCAACCATAGTAAACTTGACCCAAGAGCTATCAAATATATTTTCATAGGCTATTCTCCAAGTCAAAAGGGATACAAGTACTACTGTCCAGTCACAAAAAAAATGTGTCATCTTAGATGTCATATTATTCGAAAATCAAGTCTACTATTCAAAGTCCAATCTTCAGGGGGAGAAAATGAGTGAAGAGTATTTTCGAGATTTCTCTGTTCGTCTTCCGTTTGTTTCAGATTCTCCATCACAGTTAAATCCTCCACAGTGAAATACATTGTCACCCTTACCTATTATTTCATCAACAAATTCTGACTTATAAATTGGAGGAGATTCACAAGAACTCAATCATAAAAAAGTAGGACTCCGTGTTTATTCACGAAGACAGCGTGCACCTCAAGAAGAACGAGCTATCACAATCCCGATGCATTGTCAAGAAGCTGAACCGAGAGCAAATCCACAGCCAGACCAGACTGTTGCAAATCTGCAACCAGAACAAACTGTTTCACAGCCAGAACAGACTACTTCAGGTACTTCAGTTCAGCTCCATGAGGATCTGTTTCCCGATGACCTGGACATCCCAATAGCTCATAAGAAAGGCAAGCGATCATGCACTCAATATCCGCTGTATAATTTCCTATCTTACACTCGGTTGTCTCATTCATTCCGAACTGCAACAGAAAAATACTTGAGCACTGAAGTTCCCAGAAACATCCAAGAAGCACTCAAGATACCAGAATGGAAGGCAGCAGTTTTTGAAGAAATGAAGGCACTAAAAGGTAATGAGACTTGGGATGTTGTCGATTTACCAAAAGGAAAAGACCCTATTGGTTGTAGATGGGTGTTTACTATCAAGTATAATTTAGATGGGACGATAGAGAGATACAAAGCAAGAGTCGTTGCCAAAGGATTTACTCAGACATTTGGTATCGACTATACAGAAATATTCGCATCAGTAGCTAAACTCAACACTATTCGAGTCCTCCTACCACTAGCTGCTAATCTTGATTGTCCCTTACACCAAATGGACGTCAAGAATGCTTTCCTCAATGGGACACTTGATGAGGAAGTATTCATGGAGTTACTGCCAGGATTTGAAGGGAAATATAATGGTAGAAAAGCTTACAAGTTGAAGAAATCCCTCTATAGACTAAAACAATCACCAAGAGCTTGGTTTGATCATTTCACAAAATCAGTAAAGAAGCATAGGTACAACCAGGGACAAGCAGACCACACACTCTTCTATAAACACTCTCAGTCTGGAAAAATTGCAATTCTAATAGTGTATATAGATGACATTATCTTATCAGGAGACGACTTTGGAGAATCGGAGAAACTAAAGAAGGTCCTTGCAAGAGAATTTGAAATTAAAGATTTGGGGCAGCTACGATACTTCTTAGGAATGGAAATTGCCAGGACAAGAAGAGGTATTTCTATATCACATAAAAAGTATACTATTGATCTGTTAAAAGAAACTGGAATGCTTGGGTGTAAACCTGCAGAGACACCCATAAAACTCAAAGGGAAGTTGAGAAAGAAAGAAGGTGGAGATCCAGTAGACAGGGGAATACATCAACGACTTGTTGGGAGACTGATATATCTCTCACACACCAGACCTGATATCGCTTTTGCAGTGAGCTTGGTTAGTCAGTACATGCATTCTCCTTTTGAAGAGCACCTTGAAGCAATTTATCGAATTTTGAGATATTTAAAAATAACTCCTGGCAAAGGATTATTTTTTGGAAAGAATGGGCAGAGGTGTGTTGAAACGTATACTGATGTTGACTGGGCAGGATCCACTGATGACAGAAAATCAATGTCCGGATATTGCACAATGGTTTGGGGAAATCTTGTAACTTGGAGGCGTAAAAACAGTTCATTGTAGCTCGTAGTACTGCAGAAACTGAGTTCAGGGCACTTGCACAAGGAACCTGTGAATTGATGTGGTTGAAAAGATTACTGGAAGAATTGAAAATGACAAGTGATTGTCCTATGAAGTTATACTGTGATAATCAAGCTGCAATAAGCATTGCTCACAACCCAGTTCATCATGATCGGACTAAGCATGTGGAAGTTGATAAGCACTTTATCAAAGAGAAGATAGAGAGTGGAATCATTTGTATGTCGTACGTGCCAACTAAGCAGCACGTGGCAGATGTTCTAACCAAGGGACTACCAAGGCAAAATTTTGAAGATATGTTAGACAAGCTAGGAATGATCAATATCTATTCACCAGCTTGAGGGGGAGTATTACAAATCTTTTGTGATCTAATTTTTTTTTTTTTCTTGATAGGATTAGTTATTTTCTTTCCTTGTTTAAGTTATTTTAAATCCCTAGTATAAAGAGATTAGTATTAATCCTTGGTTTGTAGGGATTTGTACCAGATTTCTTAGCTGGCAGTAGGGTGTATTATTTCTATTTATTCTGGTTTGTTTAATGAAAATAATCATTAAAGAGTTTTATTTTTTCTCTCTGCCTTCACATTCAAACACACTCTACTATTTCAGTATATCCCCAACCGCATTACCTAAAAGCCAAAGCAAGTTTTATCAACTACCTGAGTTTTAAAATAGTGCATAATGGTCATAGACTAGGTTACCAACCTGTGGATAACCCAAGCATCCAACCATGAAATTGCCATCCTGTGGAAAGAGAAGAACAGTTTAATTAGAAAAACTGAAAAAGAAAAAATTTGAATCACGCAAAATGAAAAAGAAAATAAAAGATTCCTCTAAAAGGAAGCCATAACTTCAAAAAAAAAAAAAAGAAAGATGATAAACTGAAAAGTAACAATCTTGATATATGTATATATATAAATTTATCTTTTTTTTTCCATAGGAAGCAAACATAAATTGATAGCCTGAGAACATAACACGAAAAATATAGAGAGCAATAAATAATAATACAGAAATATTATGTAAACCAAAGTAAAATTAGAAATTAATTTTCCTGCTGGAAAGTGCAAGAAAAGAATGAGTAGCCTTAAAATTCAAGAAGCATTACCCTGATAATGCTAAAAGCTTCACTCTACAACTGTTCAGCTGACTAGTGGTGGGGAAACAACTAATTAGATTATGGCATGAACTGAAAAGGACTTATTTTCTGTACCAAATCGCAAGTTCACTAGTAGATTAGAAATTTTTTTTTTAATCTTTTATTTTTTGTGTGTGTGTGGTTGCTGAAGGTAGATTGGATAGTTAATTGTGAAAAGAGATTTAGCAAATTTTAAATTAGAAGAAATTACAGATCATTACCCGGTTTTGCTTAAGCACCATCTCTGATTCCTGGCAAAGTCCGCAAGGCCGAACAACTTCTCTAGACGCATGCTGCTCATCCCCACCAGATCTATTAGATCTGCACGAATAACAGGAACATATCAAGTTAAGGAACACATTATTATTATTTTAAATAGAAAACATAAAATTTTATAGCAAAAAGGAGGTTACAACAAGATGATAAGATCCTTTCAGGGGGGGGGGAAAAAAAAGATAAGACATCATCTATACAGAAAACTTAAAATTAAAACTACAACCAAATAGGCCAATCTCTACAAAGATCAGAAAAAAGAAAACTCCTTAAAATCTCAAGAGTCATAGACCCACAAAGCAACATAATATTTTACTCTCTCCCATATAAAGTCAAACTCCCCTCTAACATCATCAAAAATTCTATTATTCCTTTCCATCCAAAGTGACCAACATGTAGCTATAATAGCCACATTCCAAAGCTTTTTCCTTCTTGCTGCCAATCCCCGAAACATGGAGAATAACACCCTGAAAATCCAGTGGCCAAACCCAAGAAACCCCAAACTTCAAAAGCATTCATGACCATAACGCTGATGCAAAAGAACAATGCATATACAAATGATTCTGATTTTCATTGCTCTTCCCACATAGAACACACCATCCAGGAGATAAGGCTAGAAATGGTTTACTCTTTTGAAGCACCTCATGTGTATTTAATTTGCCTAGAGCTAGCAACCAACAAAACACTTTCACTTTCATAGGTGAACAAGATTTCCAGACACAGGAGAACACTGAGAAAGATATGAAGTTACCTCTCAAAGAAAATTTCCATGGCTTCCAAGAGTTTAACTTTGTTCAACCTTGCCTGCAAATATGCTGAAGGTTGTACTAACTGATGTCGTGCATGTATATACCAATAATGCATATGGGATTAAAATATACAAGAAAGTCTGCACATAGTGCAGACACCCCAATTTATTTTCAGTTGCTGTAAAGATATGCTGGAGGAGCTGTTCTATTAAAGCTTTCACTTTTAATTCACTAAAAGCTTGGAGAAAGGAGGAGAATAAGACATTAACAATGTATGGACCTTTACCAAACAAGGCATGGGAGTTCTCAACTACACAAAACTATATGCATAAGAAACTGTAAGAGAAATTTCATTCAAATATTTAAAGAAAACAAGGAGAGAAAAGAAACAAAGGAGAATACAGCATAAGAAAATGCAATATATATATGAAAGAAAAAGGATTATATAAAAGGAACCAGTAGTTTTCTTCCAAATCAAAACAATGGGAACAACTATAAATCCAAAATTTGAGGAGATGATGGCCTCCATTAGACTAGAATAACAAGCAAAGTGATCAAAACTAAAAACAAAGCACCCAGTCTGTAAAAATTAAATTAAAGAAAGGGAAACTTTTAGAACTCATTAACTGAAGCACTCTGTACAGAACCCCAATACTTCAAATTTCACATGAAGAAAGCAAATGATCTTCAAGTCCCCGGAATACCTTCCTATTTCTTTGCAGCACATATAACTTGACATTCTTAATTATAGTTTCTCTCAAATCAAGCTTATAGTGGTGTGAGATGTTCGTATGGCAGTGCATTAATTTACAGATCCTAAACCGGAAATAATAGCTTTAAATTTTGAAAAAAATAAAATAAAAATAAAAATAAAAATAAGAACACCCTTAAAACATCAAAAGAGCAGTAGCTTCCATAAAGACCAACTTCAAAAATAAACATCAGAATGGGTTATGCCATTGCCTTAATTATCTTAAGATTCATAAAGGCAAGAAAGAAATTTTGTAAAATTATAAACCACATCCAGGAAAATCAAAGTAACAACAGAGCACCAAAGGAACAAACAACATATGGCCACAGAAATACCAACTACGAACTTACATCTAAGAAGCAAGCTTTCATTTGCTGCAAGCAAGTTTCCAGAACTTCAGCTTTGTGCTTTGCCCCTTCACTAACTGCTTTCATGTCACGCTCCATAACAGCTCTGAGATATGGCTTCCATAATTTATACCTGAGAAGTACAACATCCCAGCTTCATTTTTTTTTTTATAAGAATGAAATTTGTATTATCATGATAAATTAATACAAACAGAGTGGATAAAGGATTCACACAAAAATGAAATTTACAACAGAGGACTCCAATCCCTAACCATAACAGAAAGGGAAAAACTATTGAAATCTTTTACATCATGTAACCAAATCGCTACCCAAAATCTAACCCTAATAATTCCAAAGATTCTTCCACTCCCTCAAAAATCCTTTTGTTTCTTTCAATACAAAGAGCCCATAATCCAGCTAAAACAGCCACTTTCCAAAGAATTCTTCCTCTTTGGTTAACATGAAGATCTTGCCCAAGACCTAGGAATTACCCAAACTCCTACGAAACTCCTTCAGAATATTACATCATAACCTTAAAGAAAACTCACAATGTTAAAACAAATAATTTAAAGATTCACCATTCTTTTTGCACAAAACACACCAGCCCGGGCTTTTCTGTGGCACATCATGACTGCTCAACTTATCTAAAGCTAACAATCAAGCGAACACCTTGATTTTGCAAGAAAAGGTTCCCGATAAATCTTCCACCCATATTCCCCTATCCTCGATATTAGAACATATTCTAGCTGGCTCCAACCGAGTAATAAGATCTAGCAGGTGAGGAATTTCTCTGTCATTCAAATTCCTCAAAAAATGAAAATTCCAACTATTAGAATCACATGAGCTTGGATCTGAATCTTCATAAAATTCCAAAATAAATTCATCTTCGAAAGAGGATAGTCTGTACAAAGAAGGAAAAGCTACTGTCAATATGTCACCTATGACCCAAATGTCCTCCCAAAATCTAATCCTTGTCCCCTTACTACTTTAAAGTTCACATGCCAAAAAAATTTATCACAAAGAGAAGAAATAGCTTTCTATGGACTTCTAAAAGTCAACCTATCAGCCATTGCAACATCCCATTGTTTTGAATTAACTCCATACTTGCTCTCAATAACTTTACACCACAAGGAATTTGTTTAATTAGAAAACCTCGTGGTGCAGCGGAAGATTTGTTTCGAAATCGAAACGAAAACGAATATTCAAAACAGTAATAATAACTGAATGTTTTAAGAAGAATAATTCTGATTGATTAAGAAATATTTCAGAACCTTACAATAATCCTTTTAAATAGTGCTTGTAATGCATAAATTAAGGAAAAATTAAAACGGAAAACTAAAAATAGGAAACAAAAATATTGGAAACTAGGAAATCAATCTAGGAACGTAGAAAAATAAAGTAAATAAACTAAAATGGGAAACTAATGAACGTGTGCTGCATCAATCCCCTCCTCTTGAAGAAAACTTGTCCTCAAGTTTCGTAGTTGCAAAGAAAACTCATCTGGTGAAAAGTACTCGAAGATATCAGCAACGTTGAAAGTGTTGGAAATGTTCATATCAGTGGGAAGATCAACCTTATAAGCATTATCTCCAATCTTCTTCAAAACTCGAAAAGGACCAATCTTCTTATTCTTGAGCTTATTATAAGTGCCAATCGGAAATCGATTTTTACGCAAATGCAACATTACCAATCACCTTCATTAAAGGTCTTCTCACGCCTGTGTTTATCTACTGCTGACTTGTAACGTGAAATTGCTTCCTCAAGATTCTTCTTCACTTCCCGATGAATCTGTTGAACACGCTCTGCAAACTCTTCGGCATTAAGATTAACATCGGTAGAAAGAGGAAGACGAATCAAATCCATAGTATGTCGCGCAGCACTTGTGTAGACAACCTCGAAAGGTGTCTTCTTGGTCGAACGATTGGGCATACTATTGAAAGCAAACTCGATCTGTGAAAGAGCTGCATCCCATTGCTCTGGTTTATCATCACAAACTGATCGAATCATGTTGCCAAGAGTACGATTAGCCACTTCCGTTTGCCATCTGTCTGTGGATGACTCGTACTGCTATATTTTAAGGAAGTATCAAACAACTTCCACAAGGTTCTCCAAAAATGACTCAGGAATTGTACATCCCTATCAGAAGTTAAGGAACGAGGAACGCCATGTAAACGAACAATTTCACAAAAAAATAAATTAGCCACATAAGAAGCATCCGAAGTCTTCTTATAAGGAAGAAAGTGAACCATTTTAGAAAAGCAATCAACCATAACAAATACAGAATCAATGCCAAGTTGAGTTCGTGGGAGGTCAAGAACAAAGTCCATAGTCAAATCTTGCCAAATTGTCTCTGAAACAGGTAAAGGAGTATAGAAAACAGTATTTTGAGCTTGACCCTTAGCTTTCTGACACACTGTACAACGCTGAACGAAACGTCCAACATCTCTCTTTAGCTAAAGCCAATAAAATCTTTCTTCCACTAAGCTAATAGTCTTGTCCCGACCAACATGTCCACTTAAACCCCTAGATGCAACTCTCAAATCAAATGCTCACGCAAGGAAGAACGAGGAATACATAGTTGTGTACCTCGAAATAAATATCCATCCTGAATAAGGAAGTCAGTAACAAACTCTTTATTGTTGCAACGCCTCCATATGCTTCCAAAATCCTCATCAGTAGCATAAGTGTCACGTAAAGAGTCAAATCCCACCATCTCTATACCGATTGTAGCAAGTAAAGAGGCACGTCTACTCAACGCATCAGCTACCTTATTAGCTTGACCGGATTTATGCTTGATAACAAAAGTGAACTTCAGTAAAAATGTAATCCATTGAGCATGCATTCGATTCATCGTCTTCTGCGAATTGATGGACTTTAAAGTTTGATGATTCGTAAATAACACAAATTCTCGTTGAATCAAATAAGGCTCCCAATGCTTCAAAGCTCGAACAACAGCATAAAATTCAAGTTCATAAGTAGTCCACTTTTGGCGAGGTGCACTAATCTTTTCACTAAAAAATTCTACTGGACGACCTTCTTGGGATAAACAGCCCCAATTCCCAAAATTGATGCACCACATTCAACCTCAAACACTTTATCAAAATTGGGGAGTGCTAATACTGGTGCAGTACACAACTTTTCTTTCATTGACTTGAAGTTGTCTTCTTGCAACTTACCCCACTGGAATTGACCCTTTTTCAAACAATCAGTAATAGGCGCCATGATTATACTAAATCCTCAAATAAAGCGCCTGTAAAAAGCGGCCAAGCCATAGAAGCTTTGTACTTCAAGCACGATTCTCGGAGTTGGCCACTCCCGAATTGCGTTCACTTTTGCTTCATCAACTTGAATGCCATCTTTTCTCACTATAAAGCCAAGAAATAAAAGATGGTCAGCCATAAAGCTACATTTTTTAAGATTGATATACAGTTTATTAGCTCGTAAAGCTAAAAGAACTTCCTTGAGATGCATCAAATGTTCATCCTCATCTCAACTATAAATAAGGATGTCATCGAAGTAAACAACCACGAATCTTCCAATAAACTGTCGAAGAACCTGGTTCATCAAACGCATAAAGATACTAGGTACATTAGACAACACGAATGGCATCACCAACCATTCGTAGAGGCCATCCTTAGTCTTAAAGGCTATCTTCCACTCATCGCCAGGATGAATTGATGATATCCACTAGGTAAATCAAGTTTAGTGAACACCACAGCTCCCTCCAATCTATCAAGCATATCATTAAGACGTGGTATGGGAAACCGATGTATAGCACAACTGTCCACATACATCCTCCAACTTCCATCTTTCTTCGGAGTAAATAAGACTGGAACTACACAAGGACTCATACTCTCACGAACCAAGCCTTTATCAAGCAACTCGTAAACGTGTCGCTGCAACTCCTCATACTCAGTTGGACTCATAAGATAATGTGGCAAGTTAAGTAAGCTGGCTCCGGGTACTAAATCGATATGGTGTTGAATATTTCACATAGAAGGTAGCGTGTCAGGTAATTTATCAGGAGATAGATCAGTAAAATCAGCAAGTACCTCTTGAGCCTTTGGAGGAATCTCAATAGTGGTGTCAGATTGGCCTTTAACCACCAATGCTACAACAAAATTCGGTTCCTTGATTTGCGCATGGAAATCTGAGCCCATTATGTTGGTGAATAGTGGCTTACTTCCTTAGTAACTGAGTTATTTTCAGACAGTTGAGATTGCGGCATCAAAACGATCTTCTTGCCAAACCACCAAAAGACAAAAGTATAATGTCTACCCTTATAAGTGGCATCAACGTCATAGTGCCATAGTCTCCCTACTAAAATATGGCAAGCATCCATATCCACCACGTCATACACAATCTTATCTTTATAATATTTTTCAATCGACAAAGGAACCTTGCAGACTTCTAATACTTGAATTTCTGGGCCCTTTTTAATCCATGCAATTTTGTATGGAGAAGGATGTTTCTCAGTCTTTAAATTTAATGCCTTCACTAAAGCCTTAGAAACAACATTCTCACTATTGCCACTGTCAATGATCACATTGCATACTTTGTTTTGAATAGTGCATCGAGTCAGGAATATTTTGTCGCTGAGAGTCGTCTAACTTCTTTGGGGTAAACAAAAGGTGTTGAATAATGCATGCCACTTCTTCCCCCACATCTCCTTCTGCAAACTCAGCACCCTCATAGATATCTTCTTCAAGAACCTGTTAGTCGTCACCGCCATCTTCGTCTACCAAGTTAACTGATCATCTGTTTGGACAATTATTTGAAAGGTGACCTGGTTGGTTGCATCGGAAACATTTATCAAGATTCAGACGCGTGTATGAGTCAGAATTGGTTCGATTTGACAGCTGATTTTGCACCTAAATAGTTGTTCGATTGGGAACAACACTCGCATTTCGTCCCTTCCTGGGGCTTGGACCGGAGGTGTGAATTTAAAGCTACCTTCACTGCTGCCAGTCGTCGCTGACCCTCTTTGAGTAGCTGGAATGTCTAGAACAGGTCTTCGAAAATTATTTGTACTTTGAGTAACTAGCCGGTTTAATTGGGCTTCAATCTTCAAGGCCAAATTCACTGCGTCAGTTAAAGTCCAAACATTCTGGAGAGCTAACTTATTCTGAATAGCCAACTTCAAAACCTCCAATATAGCGGGCCACTTGTTGATCCATTGTTTTTGACAAATTACATCGAGCACTCAATCGATAAAATTCCTCGGTATACTCTGAAACTCCTCGGTTTGACTGTCGACAATTTTGGTATTGCTGATACAAAAATTGTCCATAGTCAGGAAGAAGAAAACGTTATTGAAGCAAGCATTTCATTTTCGCCCACATATGAACATGCTACTTTCTTTGTCGTTGTCGATTAAACTGTAGTTGTTCCCACCATGCAGAGGCTCCACCTTTCAACTTGTATGCTACCAATTTAACTTGGCGATCTTCCGGAATCTCCAAATAATCAAAACAATTTTCAACAGTGTGAATCCAATCGAGAAAATCTTCGATGTATAATCGGCCATTAAAGTGGGTAAATCCATTCTCATCTTGAACTCTTGTCGATTTTGGCCATTCCCAAAAGCATTATTAGCTTCATTGACATTGTCCTCTTCGTCGGATGAGTCATCGAAAATTCGGGGATCC
Organism: Trema orientale; assembly: GCA_002914845.1. Taxonomy (NCBI): domain Eukaryota; kingdom Viridiplantae; phylum Streptophyta; class Magnoliopsida; order Rosales; family Cannabaceae; genus Trema; species Trema orientale. The sequence goes on along the minus strand of JXTC01000135.1, from coordinate 176,452 downwards.
CGTTGGTGATACCCACAAACAGGTACAAATCCACCTTCGCCGCCGCCACGGGCCACCTGTTGGTCTCTTCCGCCATCACGTCTCCCGAAAATACCGCGGTTGCCCCGTGCGAACACACGAAGTGGAAGGTTTGCACCTGCTGGGTTGCGATTTCCTTCATTCCTACCGACATCTATGTCGGCTGCTGTCTAGTCTTCTTGCAGGTCCGGTTGTAGTGCTCTGGGGTCGTGTCTTTCCTCGAGCATCATCGCAGCAATCACCTGCGGAAGGTTTCGAAGTGTATCTTCAATCCCGGCGAGTCATTGTTCGACTTTTCCAAATCGTGCATCGACTATTTCGAACTGCCATTCATCGTCGGTGATTTGCTTCCCACGTGTCCTCAACCATCAGATCAAGGTAAAAATCCTTTCTCTGATACCAATTTGGTGCAGCGGAAGGTTTGTTTTGAAATCAAAACGAAAATGAATATTCAAAACAGTAATAAAAACTGAATGTTTTAAGAAATTCTAATTGATTAAAAAAAACTTCAGAATCTTACAATAATCCTTTTAAATAGTGCTGGTAATGCATAAATTAAGGAAAAACTGAAACGAGAAACTAAAAATAGGAAACAAAAGTATTGGAAACTAGGAAATCAATCTAGGAAAGAAGAAAAATAAAGTAAATAAACTAAAATGGGAAACTAATGAACGTGTGCTGCATCACCTCCACAACCACTTCATCAGAAGTGTGCATTATTCTAGCTGAAACTTTACCAGTACTGAGCCCACCTTGCATCTTTGAAGACAAACTACATTCCAAGCCATCAAATGCTCTCCACCCAATTGATCACTCCCTTCCCATAAGAAATCTCACATTAATTTCTCTAATAAATCTATCACACTACAAGGAGCTTTAAATAATTACAAATAATATATTGGAATAGAAGACAACACAATTGAATAAGTGTTGGTTTACCACCCCTTGAAAGGAAAGCTTTCTTCCAACCGTCTAATCCTTTTGCTACTTTAGCGATCACAAGTTCCCAAAAATCAATCTTCCGTACCCCCCAAAGGCATACCCAAATACAACATCCCAGCTTCATCATCCCAAAGTAATTGGAAAACATCCGTAAAGGAGAAAAAAGGGTGAGGTACAAATCATAATTAGGTGTACAACCATCCGTAACCCTAGAATTATTTGCTCGCTTGTAGTACGGAAGCAGTGGCATAAATAACTTAGCAATTAAGATGGGAGAAAAAACCTCGTCTAATACCATGTTGCAAATGGTATCATAGATTCTCATTGAACAATAGAAACTTTATAAACCTATATAGCACACTACAGCCAGAAAAGGAAAGCAAAAGAAGTGGAAACCTAGTTCTAAATCCCTACAAATAAGTCTATACAAGTAAGGTGGAAAGGTGGTCAACTGTATGCAAAACAGTAGTATTATGGATACCAACTCTAATCCAAACCCTTTTTTTTTTTACCAAATGATTGTCATCTGCAAGATCAATTGATAAAAACAACTGGCATTATGGATTGTGTCAGGTAACATTACTGTATGAAAAAACATAAAAGGGAAGTAAGATATTCTTTGCCGAGAAATCTCATTTTCCACAGGCATTCCCTCGAAGTCCCTCAAACGTTTATATCTTTATTCATTGAAATGGTGAGGGTTTTTGAACAAGTTGCACAGATTTACTTTTTTTGTGGACTTAAGTCTTTAAATGAGTCAGAGATACTACATTTCTCCTCTCCTTTTTTTCTCTCTTTTTTTTTTTCCTTCCTTTTTCTTTTGTGCTAGTTAAATTTACTTCATTGTTTGTTAAGAATCTTTGTAACTACTTTTGATGTTAACCACTGCTCCTTGAACAAATGAGACAGTTTCTTATTACTCTTTAAGAAAAAGAACGAAAGATACTAAATTTAAAACTTGGAAACAGAAATGAACTTACCCCATGTCATCATATCCCATAACTAGTGCCTCACCCTGAAATTAAGCAATTCAAATCAATGAAATTCAATGTCAAAATATGATAAAGAAAATGGTTATTTTTCTACTATCCCTAGGCCCTAGATACTCCATGTTAAAAGAATAATTTCCAAGCCACTTAAAAATATTTGATACAATTATTCAAATCATGATTAGTAAACCAACCTAGTAATCTGAAGGGGAAAAAAAAAAATCAACCAGTATACCACAAAGAAAATCAGCTTTTAGTCATTGGTGAATGGACTTAATATCTTGCAGCTGAGTAGCTATTGACAAAGCAAATCATCTTTTAGCCAGTGATTGATCAATGGACCTTTAAAGAAAATTAGAACCTATGTAATATGCTCGAACATAATTCTAGACCCCTTTATGAGAAAGTTCAGAAGTCTTAAAAGAAAACCAAAACTTTCACGGTAGCATTTACGGTTTAATACTAGAGACCAAAGTGCAAAGGATAAGCAATCCCAAGTTCTGCAGTTTATTGACTTCAGTTGATACTTTAGGCATCCTTATGTGGTATACCAAAAAGGAACTTCAAAAAACCACGGAAAACCTTTAACTCAACTATGTCTTGTTCTCTCTTTTAACCATCTTACTTGTCCTTTAAATTAATGCTCATTAGGATGCAATTAGTAGAAAATCCAAGTTAACACTACAAGAACATAGAGACCATCAAACACAAAATTGAAAAGGAAATTTCTATAATGAGTTACAGACGGATAAAGTTTACAAGATTGGTGGGCGAGAAACGAGTGTTTGAGTCCTTAGTTGCATAAAATCGATCCAGTAGCTTTTTTATGTGATCATGCATTGTTGCATCTGTACCAATACCCTCCTATAATGTGGGTAAGAAGAAAGAAATAAGTCATCACAAATTCACAATTACCACTGGAACAATTACAGAATAAATAAGTAGATATATAATGAGTCAATAACTGAACCAGAACCAGATGGAACAGCATCTAACTTTCTCACCTTGTCCATACAACTCAACAAATCAGCTTCACTCAAAAGTGGTGGTGGTCTAGTGACTCCTGAATCGAGAGTCAATGTTGTTGGAACAAACTACAAAATGCAGTAAGTGTCATGTTATTCAAGATCCCTCCCTCCCTCCCGCAAGTTCAAAACATTGAAAATATACCCTTCTTTGGGGGCAAAAGTATATGCAAGTTCAAAACAACGAAAATATACCCTTCTTGGGAGGAGACGGGAATCAACTGGACAATGCACCGAGAACAAACAAATATGTTATGTTTACAAAGAGACTTAATTTTAGGCTTCAAAGATTTAAATATGTTATTTTTATGTTTGTCGTAACAAATTGTATTTCCATGACTCTGTAATTTAAAATTCCACCATTCTAGTCATGGAAAAGATTAAGGGTTCACTCAACCAAAAAGAACGAAAAAAAAAAAGGAAAGTTGACTTCAATATATTAATTTCATAACAGGAGTACTCCTTTTTTTTATTAAGAAATGATAATTTATTGGTAGTAAAAATAGATAAATACAACTGTTAGGGACAAGGTGAAACCAACAACGAGACCACATAGAACAAAAACTAAGTCTCCACACAAACACAATTACAGAAAAGCCACAACTCCCTCGCCAAAAGTACTCTTAATAATTTACAGTGAAAAATCTCATTCAACCAATTCATTAGACAATATTGTTAAAAGAATAAAAAATAAATAAACAAACCTCAACTTCCCAACTTTTGGAAAATAATCAACTAAAATATTAAGGTATTTTGCTGATTCAAACTTGGTTGTCTCACACAGCATTTCTAGCAGTGAAATCAAATCATAGGAAGGAAATGAGCCGCAAGATATACTGGAAACTCATCTAAATGAGGGAAAATACATGTCTTGCAAAAAAAGTAAAGCAGCATATCTGACATACAAAGGGGGGGAAAAAACATAAAAACAAACAAACAAACCAAAAGTCCTATTATAAATCTAAAGTGTAATGCAAGATCATATTAGCAAACCTGTTGTCCCATAACATAAGTTGGTATCAATGAACCTCCCCAAGATTCAAAGCGGTATACGTCTAAATAGTTTTTCTGTTAATAGAAGAAGGTTAAGCATCAGAATCACTGAATTAGGTAGTAGAACAAATGTCTATTGGTTTCTGGAAAGAACATTATATAATTTGTATTTTATAACACCAAATTCCAACAAAAAATTTGAAGTGAGAAGACTGGAGAAGAGCAACACAAAGATGTACTATACGTTGGATTATGTCCATTTCACGGCATTGCATGCTATATTATACAATAATACTACACAGAGGGATGAAATAATGGTACCAAGCAAAATGTTGGTGATTGAAATTTAGGAAAATATTTATGGAGACATCAAATACTGATTTTTGGTGAGACTTTATTTTTTTTTTTTAATTATGTAAAAAATGAATTGGTAATAATAATAATCTCCATAAGAGTAACAAGAACATGGCAAGTCGCAACACTATTTGTAAATGAATAAAGCATTGGTAAGCTTTTAAACTAAAATTCCGTCAGCACAAGAAATCAAGAAACTTTATCCTAATTGTGATGATTAAGATTTCTCTGAACTTCATTACAGATATGAATACCTATCCACCCAAAACATAAGTAATATTACTAATCAGAAATGCAGAAAATAAAAACAAGACAAATTTCACTTCAAAAACCAAAGGATATTTGGGAATGCAGCAGAAGACTCACCGCTAGTACAACCCTCCCAGATGCAGAAAACAATTCACCAGCGATATCAATGTCAACCGTAGTTTCAGCCCCTACAGCTGGCTGTGAGACACATGCCAGGAAATGGCGAACAACCAGTTCGTACAACCTCTAAGAAATGAAATCAACATTAACTTAGTGGGGAACATATAATAATGCTCTGGATTGGACTACACATATAGTGGAGTCTTACAAGGTGATCTTGACTCCATCCTGGTTCTCCAGCGGAGAATTTTGTTGGGTGTATTGGTGGATGGGCCTTGTCATCATGTCCACCATTACTAGGGTTTCTCCAAATTCCAGCTCCAGGGTCCAGTAATCTTTGTGCATAGGATCCCCAAACAGGATGCCCTTGCTGTTCTTCCACTATCGCCTATTGAGTTAAGAAATCTCAAATCATTTCGCTCGCTCACTTTACATTTTCTCTTGATTTCTCTCATGCACCTTATATTTAATTTATTTTGCTTTTTATTTAATTTATTTTGCTTTTGCTAATGTTTCTCATATTTACCTCATTGCTCAATCTATTCCATTTCTGAAAATTAAGTCGTCAAACCAATGGAAAACATAAACTCCATTTGATTTCAATGAAAGTTTTACCCTTAAAAGTTAAAAACAGTTACTTACACGCAAATTAGTCCTCTGAGAAAAGGAATCAGTCTCTGTGCGAGGGTAACTGATGAAACCTGCCTGGTAAAGATCTTCTGCCACCTGTACAAAGAAAATTTGTGAGCCCCAAGTTGAAAATGTCATATAAATATAGAAGAAGTAAAACTTTGTCAGCTACAATACACAAAAAGATACCCATGAGGGTTAGGTCAAATAGACAGACCTATGATTTGGTCCCATGAGGTCCAGGGTTTGATTCCTCATGGAGACCTACCTAGCAATATGCTAATTTCTTGCCTCTCGAATATTGTAGGATTTAGCTGGAGGACAAGTACTGAAAAAAAAAAATTTTTAAAAAAGGGGAAAATAGGCAATTTCCCAAAAAACAAAAAAAAAAACCAAAAACAATAAACTTTAAAATATTATCTCAAGTACTAATAAGCAAAATAAAACAAGTTTCTCCTACTTTTCTTCCTCCAATTTTCGGTAGCAGAAGGTGACAGCAGTCCAATCACAATGTCTCTTAATTAAATCAAATAAGTAATTTGAGTTCCGACTGATAAACGTAGATATTAAGGAAGAAATGCAACAGTAAAATAAAAACAAAGAAAAGATTAGAGAGAAGTAGAATAATTTCTTACTCCACTCGTCTTCTCAAAAGCAAGCTTTTACCCTGTTCCCAGTAGTCAAGTTGATATGACTTAAGGTAAACTTGGAAGAAATTGAGAATAAATTCCCTAGGACTCCTGAAGAAATCCTTAGTAACCACATTGGAATTGCAACCAATAACCTAAAGAGCCTGCCAACTCCAAAAATGATTGCAAACCCAGTGGATTGTTGTTACAAGAGAAATAGATGTAGGACATTTAGTGTTTATTTTGCGTTTTCATATTTTTTTTGGGCATGCTATAGGTCTATTAGGAGTTAAATTCCACTCCAGGGGTATTGTTGAGAATACCAGAAGGCTGGTTTAAGTTGTGTTTATCCTCCAAGAAACTCCTAGAATGAGTCTACGGCTTTGTTTGGGAAGATATGTGGAAGGATGAAGAGGGCTGGAAGGACAGCTAAAATCCATCTTCTTCGTATTCTTCTTCTTCTTCTTTTTTTTTTTTTTTTCCTTTTGTGCTTGCAAGAGGTCGATGAGAGGGAGATTAGAGGTGGAGGGGTGAGAGCCCCTTTAGGCCTACAAATCAAGTCCTTCACTCCTTTGAAGGATGAGAGGAAGGAATGAAAGAATGAAGGATAAATGACAATTACCTTTCAAAAAATTAAACAAATATATAAATTTACAAATAAATATCTATCCATCCTTTCAAATCTCCTTCCAATATCAAACAACTTGAAAGAGAACTATTATCTTCTCCATTCCTCATACTCCCCTCCTTCCTAATCTATCCATCCTTTCTATTCTCCTTCCTTCTTACCAAACATAGTGTAAACTTCATTCCTCTCCTTCTGCCCTCGTCAAGAAGTTCCTATACTTAATACCTGGAGAAATAGAATTTCCTTTCAAGGGAAGGGCAAGATACATCAGACGCCCTTCACCCATGAAATACGAAACACCATAAGCCAAATATTTCAACTATTTTTTATAAGTAACAGGGACCAATTGTATCAAAAAAGGTAAGAAAATACAAAAGATGACAAGATATCAGCTTAAAGTTACCAATCAATCCCTAATCAAATCTAAAAACATCAAATCTTTGAACTCTTAAGTGTCAAAGATCCAAACAGCAACCTAGAATTAACTTTTTCCCAAGGAGACTCCAAACAAACTTCTTTATCTTCATCTCCGAGGGAAAAAATAATAATAATAAATAATAATAACAATCTCCAAACACTAAAACCCAAATATTTCAACTTGTTGTTGCTGTAGTTGATACCCCACCACCACAATTTTTCCCAGGTTAATCTTTCAACCTCAAATGAGAAAAAAATTTCTAACATTGTGCTTATATATGAAAGTTTAATCTAATTCATACGAAATGTCATATTAAACATTGAAAAGAACAGATTTCCTTTTTAATTCATGAAAATGAGACGTCTGTTAACTTGTGTACTGATAGAAAAACACATAATCTTTAGCTTACATCAAGTATGGCCCCCACCACAAGGAAAAAAAAAACTATATTTTGACCCTATTACCGGCACGGCATAAACTTCTATGAAGTAATTCTACATTTCTACTTAATTCGGTATATGACATTATCAATTTCAACAGAGATTAGCAAATGTGGGGAGCTAAGTGCTCACCTTCATGGTATGTTCAGAACTCATGCGGAAGTATCGGGACGCACGCTTTTCAAGCTCAATAGTATTCAAAGGATGTGGAGGATACTTAAGCTTCTCCTGCTTTCTAACATTTGTGACCTGAATGCAACCAAAAATGTAAAAGAAGCTGCTTTAAATAGGTACTTCAAAGTTCTCAATATGCACATTTCAAGTTCACTCACAGTTGCAGTCGGTTCCTGGACACACATCTCATAAATTATAACTGTACAAGTGTAATCAAACAAATGGCCACGCCTGCAAAATTAAAAGTACTATTAAACTTGTAACACTCATGACTACTAAAGCTCAAAAAGAATAAATACTCTGCACAAATTTCTTCTTAGCTTACATCCAATTGAATGTGGCGATGCCTTCATCAGATTTGTGTGAACAGTTGATGACCCAAAATTCTTCAGGCTCATGTGATTGTACTTCCCAATAACGTTCAACTACAAATCCAAGTGTAGGAAACTGTAAAAAAAAAAGATGGGAAAAATCGAAAATGTAAACCAACCAGTACCCGAAATTTGAATTAGTCCTGTCACTGTTATTCAAGCTGGCATGAGAGAAATACCTGACAAGGACCATAACTTAGAACAAGGTTTCTCTCATCTGTAGCGGCATCAATAACAAATGCATCTCTCAGCAACATAGTCTGAAACCTGGTGAAAGAGGCACCAATACGAAGATCTATTTCCTGCACCCGAAAACGAAATCTCAACAGGTACAAAAATGAATTCCCAAAGAAGAAGTGTGGTGTTTGGTTAGGAAAGCTACTGACTTGCCGAGCATCCACCGCATCAGCAAAGAATTTATTAGGCTGAACAAGATTCTGCGCAGCCTCATGAATGTCTCTGAGATTTCATCAAAATCAAACAAAAATTAAAAACTCAGGTTTATCACAAACAAAACAGAAATTATTGAATAAAATGTTACATTCAAACAAAAATTAGCAAGAAAAATTAGGGAGAATTTCGAAAACAAAACAGAAAATTCTCTATCTCTATTATGTGTATAAAATTACCTTTAAACGAAAATCAAGCAAGAAAAACTTGGGGTTAATTACAAAAAAAAAAAAAAAAGAAGCAAAGGAAATACAAAAAATTGAACCTATTCATCAACATCAAACAAAAACTAAACAAGAAAAATAGGGTTTAGTAGGGGGGGAAAAAAGAAGAAAAAGAAGAAAAAGATAGGAAACCTTTCAATCAATGCAGAGAAATGGGCTCTCTTAATGGTAAGATGAGGATTAACGGCGGTGCAAACTTGAAGGACTTCGAAAGCGATGTTCTCTCCTTCTCGATCGCAATCGAGCCAGAGGACAAGCCATTGGCACCTCCTCGCTTCCTCCTCGAGCGTTCTCTTGATGTCGAGTTTGTCCTCGGGAACGAACTTGCGGACGGGGGCGTGGAAGAGCTGCGCGGGGTCGCAGGAGTGCCATTTGCGAAAGCGGTCTTCGAATTCGAGCTCCATGAGGTGTCCGGTGACGGAGGTGACGAGCATTTGGGTGGGATGGCCATTGATGGAGTATGCGAACTCGAAGATCTTGTTGTAGCGTGAACGCCCCTCCCTCACCCGAAGCCCTTGATTCCGAGACAGAATGTTCGCCACCGACTTCGCCACTGACGGTTTCTCGGCCACGTTCAGAACTCTGATGGTGCCACGCCCGCCGGCCATGGCTGATTTGAGTTTGGGTCAGTCGCAGAGTCAAAGTGAGAGTGTCAATGGCGGACGACGATTTTCCCGCCCTTTCCCTGTTTCCCTNCTTCTATGTGCTTTCTGTAAATTATTTTAATTTTCACTACATTTAAGTATTTGTGAACAAAATTGAGATATTTTTAATTTGAAATTCATGTTAAATGAGAAATCTTTTGGTCAATTTGGATTAAAAAAAAATTGTAAAAATTTTAAATATGACGGTATAATTTTGTCAAAAATTCTAAGTGTAGAGGGCGCAAAACCCCTCCTATATATGAAGATTTATTTGGTGAATCCAATTGCTATTAAATATTCAAAACTTCTAAATTTTAATTTTGTCCATATGATGGACTCGAGCTTAGTATAAGACTAGTCATTATACCCCGAATTAGTAGCATTTTTAATTCTTTTCCTTCATTCTGCTCAAGTAGTTACACCAAATAAATGTTAAAAAGAGGGTCCCACTAAAACAACGAAAGGATTTACTCCTTACTTACTAAAGAAGATCAAGCAACATTTCATCGATTCATTTTTCTCTTTTTTTTTATTTTTTTAATAGATTTTTTGAATTGTTTTCTTTATTCAATTAGTAATTACTGCATAAAATAAATGAAATAGCAAATTCTTGAGTAATCTACTTTTCTTTGAATGATGAATCCCCTTACTTAATTTAATTGAAGTAAAAAAATTTCTTAGAATTCCATTCAATCTTTTAGGTCCATACTTTCGCCTCGATGGTTATGTTATGACATCCTTAAAGCTTATATGTCATGGATAGATCCCATCAATCATGGCATGTATGTGTTTACTATCTATGCTTGAGAAGAAAAAAACAATAAAGAAAATTTGAGATATATGGCATATTTATCTGTATAAAAAATAGACTATAATATCAACATATAATCTAGATCTTAAAATTTCAAATGCTAAAAATTATTTTATGAAG
>JXTC01000135.1:123619-155033 GCA_002914845.1 Trema orientale | reverse complement strand
TCTTCTAGTGTGTACCTTCATAAGAAGTTTTGTTTACTTTGAATTTACAGACCGGTAGAAATGCAGAACATGTTATGGGATGCATCTTAACAGGCAAGTGTTCTGATGTGGTATACTGATTCTTTCAGTTTCACAAAGTCCTCTTCCTACTTTTTTGTCATAGTATTAATTGATTGGCATTAAATTCCAATAAGCTATTAATCATTGCAGGTATTATTCAATCAAGTGGTAGAAATTGGCAATCGTTTAGTTGGGGAAGAAGAGTCATACCTTTTCACAGGTCTTTAAAGTCCGTGCAAACATCATGTCGAATCTCAGTCCCCGGAAGCTTATCACAAAAAGAAGAGAAAGCGCCTTCAAAATTTTCGAGACAGAAGAAGTTGATTCCTGATGCAGACCCTCCTAGCATGCCAGAAGTCGAACTTTTGTATCGATTTTTTGATCGAAGGTAAATCTACATTTGTTTTGTGGATTTTATATTATGAATATTGCATATGAAGTTGTTATACAAAATGAAAAGTGATCAGTAACAAATAAATATAGTTGTTTTCTAACCACTTTCGTTTTGTTTTTTTCCTGTTTTGTAGCAAGAAACTCATGGTGTTGACTGGGGCTGGAATAAGTACAGAATGCGGAATTCCTGACTATAGAAGGTTTTATATCTTCACTTTGTTTGTCCATTAAGCTTGTGTTAGAACATAATTCTTGCAATCTTAGGGGTTTTGTCAGTGTGCCGCGAGAGATATGTCATGTTGCTCCTGGAACTGTCAATTTTTGTAGCAATTGCTCAAGTTGTTTATATTTTATTACTAACAAGTTCAGAAATGTCTGATTTTGATTTCTGAAATTTCATGATAACACATTAGTATTTTTGTTGTAATGCTTTATACGTGGATCTCATTGAAACTGTTCTACTTCTTTTGGTTCCATAGTCTTGCACACTATCTTGGAGTATTATCTTATTGATGTTGCAATAAGTAATGCAGTATGAGATATTTGATGATTATGATGATTTGGGAATTCAGATTATCCAATCATATTAAGTTGGGTTTCTTAAAGTACTTTTCCAGCAGAATGAGGATTGCCTATCTTTGAGTAGGCATGATGGTTATAAAAGAATTTGGAGACCTATGATGATGAAGTAACATATTATTGAAAATTTCCCCTCTTGATTCAACTTCTCTCTCATTTATTCTTCTCTCCCTTTTTTATTTAATTTCTTTCTCAATATTGTTCCTGCATCAAGAAATAAGGCGAATTTTTATGCCATTAACCTGCCTGATTATATCCATTTGCTACTAACTTTCAAACGTATATCTGTTCTGTTTAAATGTTTTGGCGAGAAAGTGCTTCTAATGTGGAGAAGCTGTAGATATATCTCTTTTGAACTATTTGTTCTGCGTATGGGTTCTTTAAGGCCATCACTGGAGATAATAAGCTTATATTGCTATTTTGCTCTCAATTTTTCTTTATATTAAATGACTAGGAGATGGTAATCATTCACTTTTATTTTAAAGTAGTACCATTTCATTCTTGTAAAATGATTTTATAAAATTCTGATAACATTTCTCATTCTGCAATTAAATGTTTAACAAGATTCTAAATCTTTCGTATCCTTGATTTTTGGAGGTGATATGATGTAGGATAAGATGAGAAAAGATAGAAAATAGAGAGAATATGTAGAATAGCAAGAGATAAACAAGATAGATAAGAAATTAGATAGATGAGAGAGAACGTAATATAATCAAGGGAGAGAATTAGAGAGATTTAGACAAAAATAGATAAACGGGTAGAAGAGCAATAGAGAATTAAGATAAGAACTCAGAGAAAGAGAGATCCATAGGAGGAGAAAACTTAATAATCGTTTATTAATTCATCATAGTCTAAAAAGCAATTACATAGTTAAACCTATTTATAGATAGGCAATTGGACTCAAATAGGAAGGTAGATAAATTCTAGAACCTAACAGAAACAAGAAATATAAATCTAGTTACCCAAAATTAGTAACACCTAATAATAAATCTAAATATTCTAAATAATAATGATAATATAATTTCTTAAAATATTGTATTCCATATTTACATCATTATCCTGGGATTCCAGAACTTGACTTCGATGAGTTAAAACTCAAATACATTATAAACCAAAAGTTGAAGCGGTAATCCCAAATCTTGAGTCTTGACGAAAATATAGGATCTTGAGATTAGAGACTTATTCCACTCTAAAGAAGGGCAAAGCATGGACTGACCTGATGATGTGATGAGGTAATTCAACATGTAGACTCATAGGAGAGAACTCTTGGAGCATATTCAGGTCGATCAACTTAAATTTGAACGGAAGCGACTGGGGAGAAATTAGGAAGAAAGAGATCAATGTTTTTCTTTCATTGATTTACAAGAATATATACTGATTTTTATACAGCAAAATACAGAGAAAAGATGAAAAGACGTAACTAACCAAAGTCAATCCCTAAATTAATGGAAAAATCTTCCCTATAATATTCTCCAAACTAAGGATCCCGTAACACAAGGGATTTACACGTTTACACATAACATTCCTAAAATACATACACCACACATGATTTTTTCCACACTCCTCCTTAAGCTGGTGAATAGGTATCTTCCATTCCCAGCTTGGAAATAATAGTCTGAAACGTGTGTATGTTCAGTCCCTTCGTTAGAACATTAGGCAACTGTCCTCTGGTTGGAACATATGGTGTACATATCAACCCACTATCTAGTTTTTCTTTGATGAAGTGTCTGTCAATCTCAATGTGTTTCGTTCGATAATGTTGTACTGGATTGTGAGCAATATTTATTATCATTTTGTTATCACAATATAACTTCACTGGTCCATTCTACTTGATCTTTAAGTCTGCAAGGATGATCTTCAACCACAATAACTCACAAATTCCTTGTTCCATTGTTCTAAATTTAGCTTCTGCACTAGATCTTGCCACGACATTCTATTTCTTACTCCTCCAAGTTACAAGATTGCCGCCTAGAAACGTACAGTACTGATGTAGATTCTCTATCCACGGGTGACCCTGTATAGTCAACATCTGTGTATGCCTCTAGAACTAGATCAGTGTTCCTTCTGAACAAAATTCTTTTTCTTGGACTTCCTTTTAAATAGTGAAGAATTTGATGAACGACTTATAGGTGTACTTCCCTTGGATTATGCATAAATTGACTTATTACACTTACTAAGTAAACTATATCTGGCTGTGTATGAGCTAGATAAATGAGCTTTCCAACCAGTCTTTGGTACATATCTCGATCAACAAAACGTTCTTCAATGGCATCCCCAAGTTTGTGATTCGGATCTATAGGAGTTGATGCAGGCTTGCTGGCTAGTTTACCTGTCTCCCTTAGAAGATTTGTGACATACTTTTGTTGAGAAATAAAGATCCCTTGCTTTGAGTGTGCTAACTCAATTCCCAAAAAATATTTTAGTCTCTCTAACACCTTTATTTCAAATTCCTTAATCAAGTATCTCTTTACAACTTGCCTTTCTTTTTCTTCATTTCTAGTTACAATTATATCATCAACATACACTAGCAAAGCTGTTACTCCCCCTCTCTCAGAATGCTTAATAAACAGAGTATGGTCTCCCTTACTTTGCTTATACTCTATTGTAAGCATTACTTCGTAGGTGACTGTTTGAGACCATAAAGAGCTTTCTTTGATTTGCACACGTTATTACCCAGTATATTCTCACCATAACTAGGAGGAATGCTCATGTAAATTTCTTCTTCTAAGTCACCATGCAAGAATGCATTTTTCACATAAAACTGCTGCAACTCCCAATTAAAAGTGGCTGCTAAGGACGAGTATTCTTACGGTGTTCATTTTCGCAACGGGAGCAAAGGTTTCTGGATAATCTACTCCATATGTCTGGGTATATCCGTTAGCTACTAGCCTTACCTTATACATCTCTAGTGATCCATTGACTTTGTACTTTAAGGTGAACACCCATTTGCATCCCACCGGCCTTTTTCCACTCGCAAAATCAATCAATTCCCAAGTCTTGTTTTTTTTTTCTAGTGCATCCATTTCAACTCTCATAGCCTTCCTCCATTCTTCATTAGACAATGCCTCGGATAGGGTATTAGGTATGGAGATTGTGTTTAGGCTATTAAGAAAGGCTCTATGAGATGGTGAGAATCTTTGGAAGGACACAAAGTGGGACAAGGGATATAAAGGCCTTTTAGTACACTCTTGAGTTCCTTTTCTTAATGCAATGGGAAGTTGTTTTGAGTTTCTGGTGCTATATTGTTCTCTTGTTGAGTAGGTTCAGAAGTTTCAATTACCTCATTTATAGGGTTTGGATCGGAATCTTGAACTTGCACCTGATCGGGAACAACAACCTTTCTCTGAGTACACAATCCCATATCTTCTATTATCAATAACAACATTTTCTGTTGCTGTCAGATTATCCATGGGTGGAGTAGACTCAATATTTGGGGCTGGTGCGAAGGCAGACACAGAATCGAACCTAGGTAATGGTAGTGATAGTTAAAAAAGATAACAGTCCTTATCTTCAACATGTACAGACTCCCCCTTAAGATAAGGTTTTGAAAAATATAATTTCCCTTCAGCAAATGTCACATTGGCAGAGATAAAATTTTTTCTAGAAGGTAGGTGATAGCACTTATAGCCCCTTTGAGTTGGTGAATATCCTAGGAAGATGCATTTAATAGTTCTAGGATCAAGTTTTCCCCTTTGATGACTATGAATATGAACATTTGAAGTTCAACCAAATATCAAGATTATTCGTGGTTCTCAAACTTGGATAAAACTTAGAGAGTGAATCCATGGGACTTTTTGACTCTATAACACGAGTTGGCAATCTATTTATTATATATGCAGCAGTGAGAACGGCTTCCCCCAATGGTTTTTTGGTACATTTTGTTGGAAAAGGAGTGCTCTGGCAGTATTTGAAAGGTAGCCATTTTTCCTTTCAGCTACCTCGTTTTGTTGCGGATTATTAATGCAAGAGGACCCATGAATGATGCCTTCTTTTTGAAAATAAGGAGATAAGACTTGATTGAAACAATCCCTTGCATTATCTGATCGAAACCTTTTAATTTTTGTACCAAATTGATTTTGTATTATAGAGTGGAAATTAGGTAGAATGCGGCTCACATCTGATTTATTATTATTATTTTTTTGATAACAAACCAAAACTTTATGATCAACGAGAAAACAACAACAGAAAAAAGCCAACAAATAAGGAAGAAAGAAAAAAGAGATCCAAACAAAAGAACTCCTAACCTAACAATTCCCAAATCCTTAATAGATTAGAAAAGCCATAACTTTTGAAGTGAGAAGCACATCTGAGCCAGATGGCCATCCAAAATTTTATCCTATCTCAAGTCTCTTCCTCCAAGGAAGCTTGGTCTTCAAAAATTCTCTGATTTCTTTCACTCCAAACTGCCCAGAGAATCGCTAGGGTATTGGCATTCCAAAGAACTCTTCTGGGTCTGCTCCCCACATCGCCCATTTGATCAAAAAAGAAGCCAAAAATAGTTTTTGGGATGAACTAACATAAATTCGTCTCATAAAGTAACCTCCACCAAAGATTCAAAGCGAAGCTGCAATGAAGAAACAAATGATCCAGGTCTTCTCCTTCTCTCCTGCATAACGCGCACCAGTTCGGGGAAAGAGCTAGGTAAGATCTTCTCCTCTGAAGCAACTTTTGGGTATTTGGTTTCTCCAAAGCTACCAACCATGCAAAGACCTTGATTTTTGTTGGAGAAGGGGTCTTCCACACTAGATGGTAAGGCGCAAAATCAGCAAGACCTTCCATTTCTTGCAACTTGTGAAAGCAAGACTTAAATGAAAACCCTCCGTTCTTAGCCGGCAACCATTCCCTCCTATCTTCTAATGGGACGCTGAGATTCACGTTAGTCACACACTTTAGTAATTCCACCATGTCATCCAACTTTCTTTCGCTTATACCCCTAATGAAATGAAAGTTCCAGCCACTAGCTGAAAGGGACTCAGCACCGTGTCTAACCCTGAAATCTGAAATTTTGCCATTGTGTAAAGAAGACAACCTGTATAAGGTTGGAAAGCGATTAATAAAGGCATCCTCTCCCCTCCAAGCATCCTCCCTAAATCTAATATTGTCTCCGTTGCCAACCTTGAATGCCACCATCTTATAAAAAATATCGTATTGTTTCAAGATAAATTTCCACGGGCTTCGGTAAGTAGTTCTACTTGCTATCTTGGAGTCCCAACTATTTGAAGCGAGCCCATATTTGCTTTTTATCATCTTATGCCATAAAGCATCCTTCTCTTGAGGGAATCTGCACAACCATTTCAGAATAAGGGCTTTGTTTCTAATAAGCAACTTCCCAATTCCCAACCCTCCTTTCTTCTTAGAAAGACAAACCTTAGCCCAAGACACGAGGTGATCGGATTTACTGTCGTGGTCCCTATTCCATAAGAACTCTCGCATCATCCCCGCCAATTCTTCAGTCACTCCAGCTGGTAACCGAAATAAAGAGAGGTAATAAGTGGGAATTGTTGACAAAACAGATTCAATCAGAGCTAATCTCCCTCCTCTAGATAAAAAAGCATTTTTCCAACCGTCCAGCCTCTTTGCCACTTTCCATATGACTAGTTCCCAAAAGAGTTAACTAAGAGGGTTACCTCCAAGAGGCATACCAAGGTACTTCACAGGCCATTCGCCAGCGATATAACCCACTCTTTGAGCTTTATGAAGGATGCGATCTTCCTCTAGGTTAATTCCAAGTAATTGGCTCTTGGATAAATTGAAACAGCTTTAATAAATTACATAAGTTGGTCAAGGTTCGTCCTCTGCCTCCAGAAAGAAAAGAGTGTCATCTGCAAATTGAAGATGGGAAATTTGTATCTTTTCTGATCCAATCTCGACCCCTCTTATTAGGTTCAAGTTGCTCGCCTTGTCCATTAGCCTACTCACGTCATCTGCGATTAATGTAAAGAGAAATGGGGAGAGGGGATCACCCTACCTAAGACCTCTTGATCCCGAAAACTTTCCCCTCGGTCTACCGTTAACAAAAACTGAATAATTAACCGAAGAAAGACAGCCACTAATCGAACATCTCCAACGAGCGCCAAATCCTTTCTTTTCCAGCACAAAATCAGGAAAAGGCCATTCCACATGATCGTAAGCCTTTTCGAAGTCAATTTTACTGTTTGCATCACCCGATTTGGCCCACTGGATTTTGGACTTCAACCGAGCTACTCCCTCTTGTAAAAAGAACAAATTGCTCAGGTCTCCCTTAAGCGTCTTCCTCTCATCAAAAAGGATCTCATTCCACTCTGGAGAGCTTTCCAAGGAATCTAACTGTTTTATCCTTCTAAGTAAAGCACCTTCCTTCAGTCGCATATCTCCGAAAACTTCCAAATTCCATCTCTTAACCAGAAATTTAATCTTCTTTAACTTGGACATGAAAGTGTAACCTTCCTAGCCCTGCTCAGCTAAGCCTTTCCATGAGGCTTCAAAGGTAGGATTAAAGTCCCCATGTTCCAGCCACATGTTTTCAAATCTAAAAAAGGAGGAGCCCCACTTAGGAGAGTCAGAGTCCAAGATAATTGGACTATGATCGGACACAACCCGAACTTCAACCTCTTGTCTGACAAACGGGAAATGAATCCCCTAACTGTTGCTGAAGAGAAATCTGTCAAGCCTACAACAGATAGGGATTTGTCAAAAGTTGGACCAAGTAAACAAAGCATTATGAAGAGGAGGGTCATTCAAACCAAATTCCCGTATCAGTCCATCAGAAGCTTTCATACTTCTAGTGTCAGAGACATTATTGAACTTTTCTCGGACCTCCCTCACAACATTGAAATCCCCGCCTAAGCACTAACTGCAACTACATATGCTCCAGAGACTTGCTAATTCATCCCTGAACTCTTATTCTGTAATTATTAGGTCCGTAGACTCCTGTAAACCACCATTCTCCTCCTCCTTCCTTTTCTATTAGTGCGGATACCGAGAAATCACCTACCAGGTTGTTTATGATCTTCACCCTCCTAATGTCCCACGTGATCAAAATTCCTCCTGATCTTCCAACTGCCGGTAACAAAATCCGCTCTTTAAAACGAGAACCCCACACACTCCCTATAGATCTCCTATCCACAACCTCCCTCTTAGCTTCTTGGAGAACCACCAACTCTAGGTTGACTTTGCATATTTGACTTCTAACAGCCCTGTGTTTCTTAGGAAAGCCACTCACTCTGATATTCCAAGACATTATCTTCATTGGTAATCAGTTTCCCTTCCCCCTAGCGCACTTCTCGTAATTCACGTTAAATTCTAAGTTGCGTAATTCTCTATTACCATGTGACTTTCTTGTCTCATTGCTACTTAGGCTCGTGCCTTGAACAGTATCAGGCATTGGCACTAGATTGATCTTCATAGCTTTTAGAAACTGCTCCATGTCCTTCCATAAAACATTAAGCCCCCCATAACAATGGTCTTCTGAACATACTGATCCGAATTTTCTTTATGAGTTCTAGCTAGAAATTCTTCTGCTTTTGAGTTGGCTGCCTCCATTAAACACCTGGAAGTCTCTATTCCTTCTTCCTTCCGTCTATCCTTTTCCTTCTCAAAATCAATCTCGGAACTTAGATAACCTTCGTCTTTGGAACTTGAGTCTCCCCCTGAAGAGTCGAAAAACACCCCTTCTTGACCAGCGATCATCAAAGCTTCATCTTCGTCACTCGTGAGGAACTCCTTTATTATGTTTTGCAACTTCTTATCGTCTTTGTTTAGTCCGTTCTTGTGATCTCTAGAATACACCTTCAAAGAGGGAGATCTGCTTCCTGAGGCCTCAGATCTGTTTATTTCCATATCAGCGTTTAAGGAATACTGGCCTCTTTTATTTATCCTCCTCGTTTTAAATTTGGTCTGGTTCCCTGTAGAAATAAGTCCAGGAAGGAATAAATCCTTACCTTTAGGTTTTAAGGTGGACAACGGTCCTGAAGGCCCGAAAATAATGGGCCTAGACCTCGTTTCCACATCCACCCCTTCTGACGGAGCGCATCTGTTTTCATCTACTTGGAGGCCTAAGTGTTCAGGCCCATGGTGGTCTTGTCCTGGTATACCCTTAGCTATTTGGGCCCAATTGCGACAAAGACCGTTTGCTGCCTCCTCATCCACTTCCTCTAGTACAGTGTACCAATTTGAAGTCTCAATGAGATCGAGACACATCTGATTTATTTTTTAACAGAAATATCCAAATGACTCTTGTGCAATCATCTATAAATGAGACAAACCACTGAGAACCATAAATGTTGGAAACTGGAGAAGGACCCTAAATGTCACTATGAATCAAATGAAATGGAAAGGACACTCTTTTATTAATGATAGGAAAGGATACTGGGTTTGTTTTGCAAATTTGCAAACATCACAATGAAAGGTTTTGATGTCTAGGCCTTTGAACAAAGATAAAAACATGACTCTGAGAGTTGTAAACGACGGATGACCCAAAAGAAAATGATGATGCCAAATGACATCTTTATTAGTAAATGATAAAAATGACAACGATATACTATTATTGATAATAGTTGATTTGTTCGGTGTCTCTAGGTAGTAAAGCCTGTCCTTCTCTTTAGCAAGTCCAATCCTCCTCCCCGTGCCCTGGTCCTGAAATTCACAAGGAGATGGGTAAAAAATTACATGACACTTTATCGTTCGCCAATTTTTGGATAGACACAAGATTAGTAGATAATTTTGGAACATGAAGGACATTTTTCAAGGTAAAGGATAAGGTAACTTGTATATCTCTTAAACTAGTTACGGTAATGAGAGAACCATCAGCAACAGTGATCTTTCTACTGCTTGGACGGGGCGTGTATATACTAAGCTGATTTGAAGAATTGGTCATATGATCAGTGGTTCCAGAATCAATGATCTACGAGCCAGAGAAAGAATTTTTTGAGACATTAAATCCAATGTGATTCACCTAGAATGCCAAACGTACTGGACAATTTTTCAAGTGAGCCCAAGAAATCTCTCAGCTTTTCCACTTCCTCGCTGCTAAGACCACTGAATTCTAGTGTTTTTTCTTGATTGCTTTGGGTTGTCATGTAAGCCTGCCCTTGATTCTTTTGCTATCCTCCCGTATAAGCCCATGCTTTGCCCGATGTTGGAGGTTTCCCATTTAGCTTCCAGCAACGGTCCCTGGTGTGCCTTGGCTTCTTACAATAGGTACACCAGGTATTGTCACGATTATCATGACTTGGAGATTCCACCAGATCGGTTTTCCCATTCTCATTGATTGGTGGCTGTTCCATGTTCATATTCCGCTGGTTGGAAGCCTTTGACAAATCGGTTGTTCCTTCCATTGGATAACATAGCTGATCCTTCTGTCACCAGTTCAAGCATCACACCTCTTCTATTCTCTTCTCCTCTATTGATACTAATTGTCTCATTCAGCGATAGGAGATTCTCTTTTCCTAGCACTTGAACTCTTACGGGATCAAATTCAGCATTTAAACTAGCAAGAAAACTGTAGATTCTATCATTCTCAAGATATCTCTTGAGCAAGGCAGCATCATCTTGACATTTCATCTCAATGCATTGATAATGGTCTAGTTCTTTCCATAAATTTTGCAAAATATTGGCATACTCAGTAATCGAGCGATTGCCTTGTTTGGTAGTAGAAAGTCTAGTCTTAATATCATAGATTTGTGCAGCATCACGCACCTTTGAATAGGTTTGTCGACAATATTCCTATATGTCTTTTGCTGTAGTTAGGAACATACATGTATTGCTTACCTCAGGAGTCATGGAATTCCACAGCCAAGACATCACTATTGAATCAGCTTCATCCCATGCTTCAAATTTAGGATCTTTTGGCTTCGGTCCTTTTCCAAGGAGATGACTCAACTTGCCTTTTCTTTTGAGAAAGGTTCGAACAAATTGAGACAACGTCAAATAATTTTTGTCATTCAACCGATTCCCTTGTTGAATATGCAGTAGTTCCCCGACCGGGGTCGTGCTAAAGTTCTCAGCAACATGGATGTTGGTTGCTTTTGTAATCTCTGACATGGTTGAGACAAGAACTAAAACAAAAACGCAAATTGATAAAAACAACGAATGCTGCCGAAAAAAAAAAAAAATTCCATGCAATGAAGGTCTAGAGAAGGCCGATGGAGGCTAGAACTTGAAAAAAATCAGCAATGAAGGCTGAAGAATAAGGAAGAAACCCAACAATAAAGGTTGAAAGAAATACTATGTTTTGGGTCTGAAAAAAAGAGGAAAAACAAGTCTTTAAAAAAAAAAATACAATCCCAAGAAGCCTAATTAGGCTCTCATACCATGTGGAGAAATTAGGAGGAAAAAGATTGATGTTTTTTTTTTTCATTGATTTAAAAGAATACATACTGATTTTTATACAGCAAAATACAGAGAAATGATAGAAAACGTAATTAACCAAAGTCAATCTTAGTGGAAACTAAGGATTCCGTAACACAAGGGAGTTACACATATTTACATGTTTAAACCTAACATTTCTAAAATACGTACACCACACACACGATTTTTTCCATAGTGATGGAAGACATGGCTGGAGCGTCGATGATCTAGAGAAGAAGATGATGATGCGGCTGGAACTAACTTGCAAATCTAGGGATACTCTAACTTGCAAATCTAGGTATGTTTTTCATTTTTCTTTTTAACTTAATACTTGAAAAAAAAATAAAGGATGGGCAGAAGAAAACGAACTAGGCTCTGATACCAATTCATGTGGGATAAAAATAGAGAGAACATATAGAATAGCAAGGGAATTGGTAGAATAACGAGAGATAATAAGATAGATAAGAAATTAGGTAGATTAGAGAGAACAAAATAGAATCAAGGGAGAGATTTAGACAAATAGATGAACGGGTAGAAGAGCAATAGAGTATCAAGATAAGAACTCAGAGAGAAAGGGATCATCATAGGAGGAGAAAACTCAATAATCATTTATTAATTCATCAGTCTATTATAGATAGACAATTGGACTTAAATAGGAAAGTAGATAAATTCTAGAATCTACTAGAAACGAGAAACATAAATCTAGTTACCAAAAATTAGTAACACCTAATAAGAAATCTAAGTAATTTTAAATAATAATGATAGTATATTTCTTAAAATATTGTATTCTATGTCTACATCATGATATGTTCTTTGAAAGCAAGGTTTATGCTCGTAGCTGCTCATTCCATCTGATTACACCTGAAAACTGGTCGAGTCTTAGCTGTCACATCGACAAGTTTTCTGTAAAATTTTATTTGTATATAATGCTGTTTAATACATTTGACTTAAGTCAATACTGTTTTATAAGCCGTGCGTCTCTTCTCAAAAAGCTTCCTTTTTTTTTTTTCCTGCTTTTCTTTTCTTTTTTCCTTTTCATTCCTCATTTATGTTATTTGTCATTTTTCAACAATGCAGCCCAAACGGAGCTTATAGTTCTGGCTTCAGACCAATTACACATCAGGTGAACTGAAGGCACGTAATATGAATATCTACCTTTAGTCGACTTTTTTTGTTTAAAGTTGTATCATTCAAATATAATATATAGGGTTCTATCTTCTATGGAGAGAATGGGACTAAAGAGGTGAAGAGAGAAATATACTTATTATTTCTCAGCAAGAGCAGAAGAAAGGACACTGCTATGGTCTAATAGTGATATAATAATTTGAGATTTTGATAAAATCTGTAATATTTTAAAAAGTTGAAAGAGAGTATCAATTTATTTATTCTTATGAGTTTATGTTGACACCAGCGTGTTCCTTTTCTCAAGATCATCTATTCTCAAAGGGGGAGGGGTGAAGGACATTACAACACTGCAGTTCTTCAAATAGGAATTTAATTGTTAATGGCTTAGCTTAATTTTCAATGTTGGGCATTCTTGAAATCACCCTGAATTTCCCATGTACGAAAGGGTTTCAGACCAACTCTATGAAATGAGATACTAAAGTGCAGGAATAAGCTATAAACTCTTTCAAATCTGCGCATGTGGCCTAGGGAGAGGAGTCAGTATTTTCCTCCATCAAATGTGAAAAGTGAATCTTTTCCTTTAACTGTAGATGAGAAGAAAAGTTTTCTTGATATTCACATATAAGCCTTCATATTTTTCTTTTCCATGTTAACATTTTTACTTCGAGGTTCTTTTATTCTGATTCTCTGAAACAGGAGTTTCTCCGTTCAAGTCGAGCTCGCCGACGATATTGGGCAAGAAGTTATGCTGGCTGGAGACAGTTCACTGCAGCACAACCTGGTGCTGCTCATATTGCTTTAGCATCCCTTGAAAAAGCTGGACGGATAAATTTTATGATCACACAGAATGTTGACAGGTGACTAGCAAGTCTCTGTCCCTGAGCATACAGTGGGGGAGTCTGAAGATATCTGTAGCAATTCTAGTGGAACTAATTTCTCTTTTTGCTGTTTCAGACTACATCATCGTGCTGGTAGCAACCCACTTGAATTACATGGCACTGTGTACTCTGTTGTTTGTTTAGATTGTGGTTTTTCTGTGTGCCGGAATCAGTTTCAGGACCAAGTGAAGGCCCTTAATCCAAAGGTTGGTTTTGACCAATTTTTTCTTCAATGACAAATAGCTATTAGGTTATCGTACTTGTCCTCTGTCAATGAATTCGGCTTTTTTGAATGACCTTCTTTCAATAAGCTTTGAAAGGATATGTTGATTCTTGTGCAGAATGGAATAGAATTCTTGGTCGAAGATTATTTTTGGTAGAGAGTACAGCAGGAGGGCTAATGTTTCAGGTTTATACTAAAACAGGGAAATAACTGAACTTTTGGGGGTGGTCTGGGAGCTGGACTGTGAGTAGTACCATGAGGATAGTAAAAAGAATCATGTAGTGTTTATAGTAAATTCATGAAATCTGATGTAGAGTTTCTATGATGGCAACCTGAAGGGGTATAGGAAGCTAGGTTGAGGAAGGTCCCTTGAATTGGTTGAATCATAAAGAGTTGATGGGGAAAGTACAAGGATAAGACGGAGCAGATAAATTCTAGGCACAAAATCGAGGTTGGATGTCATCACACAATCCTCAAAAGTCAAGAGCAGGATTGTTATGGAATCTTAGAGGAAGATCCTTATGCTTCACGGAAATAAGTACACATGTATATGTGCTATAGATGTATGTCTGTCTACTGACATAAGAGATCGGCAGCTAACTCTCCTATACCTTAAGGAAAAGTGATCCTTTTAAATTACTAGAACCAAATTTCATTTCGAAAATATTAACAACTTGTTTTACAGAAAAAGAGGCCTAAAATGTACAGAAATAAACAAGAAGTCAAACTATTAGAACAGCATAAGTCAAAATCAAGTTAGAACTTCATTGTACAGCTACAAGGTACACATGATCCAGCGAATCATCCCTAGAGAGGAAACTGAAACAGAACCAGGATATAAAAGCCTTATTACTTTCGGTTAAGCTTATGTTGGAATTGCTATCTAAAAGTTGGTAGCTGAATTTTAGTGTCATTTTTTTTAAAAAGTGTTTTAGATGTCATAAGTCTTTAATTGATCATAAATTTGTTTTTTCTTGTTAAGGCATCTTTATTTTTTTGTTAGAATTTTCTTTGCATAATCTTTGTTTTGTCTTTTGTCATTTTAGAAATATTTCCTTTTATATCTTGTGAGGGGTAGAAACTGAAGATTGTATAGAGCACTTGTTTTTACATTCTTAATTGTTTAATTGCAATGGTCACCTGAGGAGCAAATAAAAAAATTCACTGCAGTGGGCATCGGCAATAGAAAGTCTGGACTACGGCAGCCCTGGATCGGACAAGAGCTTTGGCATGAAGCAAAGGCCTGATGGTGACATTGAGATTGATGAAAAGTTTTGGGAGGAGGATTTTCACATACCTACTTGCCAAAAGTGCAATGGAGTGCTTAAACCTGATGTAAGACATTGCACCTCCTAAATTAGTCTTTCTGATTACTATTCCTGATAATACTTGTGTTTCCCAAGTACTGGAAAAAACTAGTTAGTTCTTCCTGCCAGTAGATTGATATGATGCTGAAAAGTGAAAACAAGTAGTCCAGCCACTTTTTCCTTAAAAAAAGAACAGATTGTTGTCTTTATCATCATCTTTTTCCTTTTTCCCCTTTCCAGCTTGAGAATCCTGAAATTGTGTTCTGCTTTTCTTTTCTGCACATAGGTAGATGTGCTGGTGACTTTGAAGTTATTTTTCTTAGATCCATATGGTTACCTGATGTTGCCAAATGTGCCATGACATGTTCCAAGTATTAACTATGCAGAGTCATAAGAGGAAAAAGGAAGGAGAGAATAGTAGAATTAGGACCAGAAAATTAGGGAGAGAGAAATAGAAGCAATAGCGGGCATATTTCCAATAATCAGATAAAATCATCACTTAAAAGAACTAGACCTCATGTTTTTAAATACCTATTGAAGATCCAACTGTCATATCTTATACAACCTTAAACACCTATCGGAGGTGACTATTATGTGGCTCTTAATCTGTTTAAAGGTCCATCTGGACCAGCTGGTGGTGTCTGAAAATCGAAATTATGTTTCCATAAACGCTTGATAATATTCATATACTTAGAAATATTAATAACTGCCAGTTATTGTACTTATTGTTATTATTTATTTTCTAGGACCTCATTGGAATTTGTTCAATTGGTTTTCGGTTTATTGTGCAATGAATACTGTATTTCTAAGGTTTTTCTTTTGCGATTGATGATTTTGAAGGTTGTCTTCTTTGGTGATAATGTCCCAAAGGATAGAGCTGATAAAGCAATTGAAGCTGCGAAGGACTGTGATGCTTTTCTTGTACTGGGTTCATCTCTAATGACTATGTCTGCCTATCGGCTTGTCAGGTGCATTTCTCTTTTTTGCTTTTGCTATTCTTGGTAGTCTGGTACATATGTTTTGTACAAAATAGAATTCAATACAGCCATGAAGTCAGAGCTCATTTTTTAAGACAAATAACTGTGTTGGCTTTTAAACTTAGATGCCTAGATAATTCAAGTATGGTATGGAGAGCTTGTGTTTGTAAGTGCATAAGGATGCTGTTATTTGATCAAATATGTCCTTGTTTCTGTCACAATTCGTTGCATACTTGCACTGCGATATCAGATTGCAGAAAATGTGAAGGATTAACTCAAACAATGACTACTAAATGCTTGCAGAAGTTGCATTAATACAAAAACTACTTGACATGTGGCTGGGTTAAACTATTTCTGCTTCTGATTTTTTCTTGCGTTTCTTTCCAGAGACATGCCCTGATTTACTTATTGTTGCTTTTGTCTAGTTCTGTTGTTGGCTGCTTATTCCTTTGAGATTGTTGTTTTAATTTCTGGAATTGCTTTGTTATTTTCTTCTATCTTCAATAAATTCGCTTGGCCCAGCTTCATTGGATAGCGAGTTTAGGTAGATGCCAACTTAGTTGGGATGTATAATTAGTAAATTATTTACTTGGAAAGCACAAAATATCTTGTTTGAGCTAAAAGATAAAGGAGGTAGAGTAAACAAACAACAATAATGTGATTGTTTTCTTTTGAAGTTCTTGTTATATCTATTGAGGTGTTCAATCTTAAACTTCACAGAGCTGCTCATGAGGTGGGTGCTGCCACTGCAATTGTAAATGTAGGTGATACACGAGCTGATGATTTTGTGCCTTTGAGAATCAATGCTCGACTGGGAGAGGTATGGTTTCTTATGTCGTCGATAGCTCCTAAAGAGTTGAAAGGCAATTTTATTCTAACATGATCTCGATTTTTTCTTTTTAGATCTTACCGAGAGTGCTTCACTTCGGATCCCTCAGCATCCCTTCTCTCCACTGATACTACTCAAGAAAATGTATTCTATAATATAGAAGTTCCAAATTGGTTCGTTGAGGACATCTTGTTCTCAGTCTTTGTACCTTTTACGTGTTTTCTCAATAAAGTTATGATGGGAAAAAAAAGGAAATTGGGTGGATGACTAATATTTGAAATTGGTTTAAGTAGATATCCATTTTCTAAATTTTATAGCTAAATGTACATTACTATTAAATGATAAGTTGAGGTATATTTTACTTTTATATTTTGCCCTTTCTTTATTAGGTTATTTTTTGTTTTTTCATTTTTTTTTCGCTTGTTCCCTCTCTTCCCTGTCTCCTTCTCTCTCTCTCGTTTGCTCTCTCTTTCTCTCTCTGATATTTTTTTTTCCGATGGTTTTTTCTTGTTTCCTGTAGCTTCTTCTCCGACGGTACAAAACTATACTGATCCAACTATTAAGGTATGTATTTTTTTTGAATTTTCATTTTTTTTTTCTAGGTTAGTTTCTTGATTGAATTGTGAATTTCATTTTTGTTGCTAATTTGTGTTGCTATTATAGTTAAGTTTTGGTATAATATTATTTTTGCTAATGATCATTGATTTATTTATTTTTATGTTTTTTTGAGCTGTTTTTCGTAATTGGAAATTTTTTCCTGTTTGGTTTATAGATTTTTAGTCGTAGTATATATGAAAGTGTATGTAAGTACTGTTGTCTAGTTAGTATGAGTCGTATATACATAGCCTTATATACCATAGAGTGAAAGTTATATATTGGTTCTCATGATTCACGAGTTTCAGTTTTTATAGTTCAACATTGTATGTACGAAGTTGATAATCTTTTATACTATGCAGTAACTTTTCTCTGCCATTTCCACCCTTCAGCAACATTTATAATTACTCTCGTTTACACTTCAAGCTCATATATTCAAAGTTATAAATCATATATACTAGATAGTAGTTTTTATCTACCGTTTTCTCTGTAGGGGATACTATATGAATTGTTATATTATATTTGGCATGAAAATACACTAAGTCCTTAAATTTTATTAAACACTAGAGTATAAAATAGTATACAATTAATAATACACAAAATAGATATACATATACCTAAATTACTGAAACATGTTTCGAATGGTCATAAATATAAGGACACACATTCATAATAATAAATTTACGAACTAATAGGCTGAAATTATAACAACTTACTCGGTCTATCACTTTTTGGTTCAAATCCTCAGTAACAAAGTAGTAAATATCAATTATTAAAATATCGGATAATGCTTGGGTTCCCAACCACATTTATCAAATTTTTATTAACAACACATGTGCCATGTGATTTATTACTATGCAATTAGTATATTAAAATTTTACCACAATTAGATTCAATATTATATCCAATTGAATGGTTATAATTGATAACAGAGGTCTACAGTTATTCCATTAATGTCCATAAATTGAGTCTATGTATGCGTATATTATTCTGACAACAATTAGCATGAACGACACTCATTTTATAAAAATGAACCATAAATTCGCTTACTGTAATAGACAACATTCCATATATATATATATATGAGTGAGGTTTCAATGGTTACTGCTATATTTATTCATCGATGGTTACTGTTTTTTTAGCCATTGGATGAAAATCTAACGTTATTAATTACATTGGTAGTTGGGCAACAAAATTTATTGTAATTAATTTGCATTGATGTTATAAAACTTTTTTAGAAAGTCAACTTAGTAGTACCCTAATTTAAATAATAAATTTATTATTACACGTATTTTAATGGTGGTTACTCATGGAGACGTAACTATTGAAACCTCCTCCATATATATATATATAAACATAGGTTTAAAAACTGAACCATAAATCAAATTCACTTACTGTAATAGAAAACTTTCCATATACATACAAAAACATAGGTTTAAAAACTGAACCATAAAATCAGATTCACTTACTGTGGTAGAGAACATTCCATATATATAAACGTGCGTAGGATTAAAAGTAAAGGTTTCTAAATATAGATTTTAAATTTGAAGCTACTTCAAATCCTTGTTTCCCTTTTAAAAAAAAGAAAAATCCTTGTTTCAAGTTCCTTTGTTTTCCTTTTCTAATTAAAAATATTTTATTAAAGAGGGAATTAAACGTCATCAACAACTTTATTACAAACATTTTATATCAACTAAATAATAAAAAATAATTACCCAAAGTATTTGGCCAAGCGGCACCAACAGAGAATGTTACTAAAGAGAACATTCCAATAAGAGGATGTTTGTATTGCTTTTTGTAATTGATCAATGTCACCAAGATTACTAAAGAGAACATACCAACTTGTTCATTGGCACCAAGATTACTAAAGAGAACATTCCAATTCGTTACTAAAAAGAGATTACTAAAGAGAACATTGCAATTTGTTACTAAAGTGATTACTGAAGAGAATATTCCAATTTATTACTAGATCAACATCGTTACTATAATTATTTTTTATTATAAGAGATAATACTGTAATTTTGACTAAAATCAGAGCATATTTTGTATTTTTTTCCAAATAATCGATAGAGACAATATTATTAATTGGAGATATGAATGCAAAAAAAAAAAAAGAGAGAAAAAAAAAGTGGGGGACAAATTGCTTAATAATTTAAACAATATTAATCAATGACACAAAATTTCTCATATTTAAATGAATAATATGCCAAAATGACTAACGGTACCAAAAAGAGAAACACTAGGTATTTGATGAAACAAACAAAAAGAAAGTCGGAACTAATATGCCAAAATGATATAAGTACGTAGCGAACCAATGATGCTATTTACCCTTTTTGAAATCTAAGATTTTGTTATTATTTATTTATACCGTTACTTATTCCTAGATTGATAGTTCGATTAAATTTTGTTCTTTCTTTTCCCACTCCTTCTAGCCCTCCCTCTCGCTTCTTCTTTTGCCTATGGACACTCGGTACTGCTATGAATTTGAGATTTATTTTCCTTTGCTCATGTCTTTGTCTTGGGTTCCTAGGGTTGATGTTGCTGGTTGGACTTCTCGAATAAAGCTTGTCAATTTTTTTTTTTTTTTTGAGGAAGTTGACCACTTTGTTACAACTAATACTGATGTTTATCTTTGATTCTTATTTCTTGGCCTAAAAAAGAGAGAGAGAAAAAAAAAAGAGAAAAGAAATAAAAAAAAGAAAACACACGACAAAACCAAGAGTTCATCATCTTCTCCTCCCTCCCTCGCCATTTCTTATTTTTACTCATTGTGGTTAGTAGCACGTGTAAAATATTTTTATTTTAGTTATTTAGAGTGTCGAAGAGATTCTTTCTCAAAAGTTTATCTACTTAAAATAATATAAGAATTTAAAACATGTCCATTAAAATAGTCTTTGACTTATAATATATTAGATTATCTTATAGTTTATACCGTTTTAAATCAATATTTTGTTATAGCTTATGCAAAACCTATAGGTTTGTCATCTTAATTCATGAACGGGCTCTCCACGGATCCAAGCAAGAAATAATCCGTTTTCGCATGTCTATAGGCACAAATAATAAATTTCAATATGGCCTTCAACTTTAGGATTTCCTTGGTCCTCCTGCTGTCGTGTTTGAAATATCTGCTCATGCTGATTCTGGTATGAATTTGTACATATCCCTAAGATCACAAACAGATTAACTATTCTTCTATTAATTTTTAATTAATTTCATATTATCCTAGTTAATTAGATATTGATCCGTAAATAACTAATTGTACTCTTTTTTTTCGTTCTTTTATCTTTTAAGCAGAACTTCGGTTTTGCGATATATGCTTCTGTGCCGAGGAATATGTATGCGTATGTGATGACATAAAAAGTAATTCATGTCGGGATTGCCGTTGTAAACTGCAGCTGCGATGCAAATATAAATCATGTGAATGCCTGGAAGAGTTCAAGAGCTGTCTTGTAAAGTGCCCTGGTTCATAACAACTCTACTTACCATATTATTCTTTCAGCTTTCTATATGCGTGCAGCTTATGTTAATCCATATTATTATAATTCTCTGCTATCAACATGGTATTTGGATTTATTATTATTTTTTTCCTTTTTCTTTTTATCGATAAATTGGCCAGGCCCCTCTTAGACTGCTGAGAAATCAAGGGGAAGGGGATCAAGGGCCCCTCATGTAAATTGATTAATATGTTTTCAGGTTAATAATATATGGCCCCTTTTTGTTTTATGATCTATTCATGACATATATAATATATATATATATATATAGGTTGCATATATATTTTTTTTTTACCTATGTGTATGTATTTTTTTTTACTGGCAGATCATTATTTAATGGTGATCAAACGGCTATAATGAGATGTATGAAAAGACGTACATCATTAATGCTTTTTCTCTCTCTTACTTAATATAAAAAAGGGGATGACTACGGTAGGGGCGTCCCTACGTAGGGTCATGCTTTAATTATCGTTGGATGAGAATCTGTGGGGAATAACGGGAATCTGTGGAGAATCTATTTATATACAGATTCCCATCCAACGGTGAATAGACAGGACACTACGTAGGGACGCCCCTACTGTAGACGCGCCCTATAAAAAATGTGTATGATAAATTTTTATTAGCAAAAATGATACCTATGTATAGATAAAAAAAAAAATACCTACTGATTGGTGCCCATATATATATATATATATAAACTATCATCTTTGGTGTTTTATCAAAAAGACCCACATATTTTTATTTATATCAAATTAAACCTCATAAAACATATGTTAAAAATAATAATTAGTGAAACCAATTATTATTGTATTTCTTTTTTTAATATTTTAAGTGGAAATAATAATTATTGAAAATAAAATGAGTTTCAAATATTTCAAAAAAAAATGAATGAAAAAGTTAAAATTCTTGTTTTGTAGTTTTTCTAAGAGTTTAAATTATTCAAAACAATTAAAATAAAAATAACAAAAATTAAAAATAATCCTCTTTTTTCTTTCTTTTTTTAAATCATTTTAAGTGAAAATAATAATTATTAAAACTAAAAAGAGTTTAAAATATTCAAAGCAATTAAAATATTAAAAAAAGAATGACCAGAATTTAAAAAAAATCCAATTTTGTCTTTTTTTTTTGTCTTTTTTAAATTATTCTAAATAACTTTTTTTATTATATTTTTAAACAATCTAAGATTTAAATTTTGACCAAATTTTTGGGTCCAATCCTATTTGATAAAATTTTTTTTTGAAAGGATAAAAAGTTGCAAATTGAATGCTTAATTTGATATATATGAAAAAGTGTGAGTTATTTATTTATTTATTTATTTATTTATAAAACACTAAAGGTAGTGCCTTTCTTTTTTTTTTTTTTTTTTTTTTCAGGTCCCTGTATGTAGAGATCCGATTTTTTCTTTCTTGTCTACTTTTGATAATATTATTTCTAATGGCTTATTGATCATTTATGGTAAATAATTGTCTGTTAATACCAGGCAGATAAGGAGAACATTATAATTAAATTGTACGGATATATTAAAAAAAAAAACCCACCACCTTTAGTGTTTTATTAAAAAATTCACATATTTTTATTTATATCAAATTAAACTTTTAATTTACATTAATATATTTTACAAATAATAAAATATTGAAACCAATTATTCTTTTTTTTTAAAAAAAAAAGTGGGCATGTCGATCTTGATTAAACCCCAAGTGTTCTAGTAGTCTCTAATGGTAGCTCCAAGAACTTTTCTCTCTCTCTCTCTCTCACTTTTCTCTCAGTTTTCTGTGGCAGACACCAATTTAATATTTTCAGTGACTGAATGTAACACATATAAGAGAAGAGGGAAGGGGGAAGAGCCTTTAATAGGTTTCTCCTTATGGAGGACTTTTAGCTAGCCCTAGGGTCTGGGCGGGCCGAATTCCGCTCTAAGGGGCAGACTATGTGAGCCCTAAAAGCCCACCTTCTCATTCAACCTTTTCTCCATTTTTGTGTAATTGTCTAGATAACCTTTTAAATCCAATTTGTTGATCTCATGCAACCCAAGATGTTGGTGTTTATTGGTGACCTAAATAGACCTACTTAATTCAAGCTCCAGTAGATTAAAATTTCAGTTCTATTTAACTCTTAATACAAGTGAGCTTATACTACTAATTATGAACTTATTATACTAAAGGTCCAAACTACACTCCTGAATTAAACAAATATCACAAGATACTTTATAATTAAAATTATGTCTATTAGATAATTAACATTGGCACCACATGAATACTAATAATTAGAACTAGATAAAATTTCCACTTTACCCTTATAATTATATCTTTCAATTCTTAGATGCAAGATTATATCTAATGGATGACCCGGCTTATAGAAAATCTTGAATTAATAAAATAACTAATTTTATTAATTACTTAGCGAAGATTTCAATAATCTAAGTCCAAATCTATAAGCATATGTTCGTAATGCCGATAACAATGCACTACCAAAATGCCATGGTCTACGTCGTCAATTTCTTGATCTGTAATCCTTTAACATTTCAAATAATACAAGTTATGAACACGAGTTCATTATTTATTTCAGGATTAAGAAAGATATGCGCTAATTATCAACTTTATAAGAATATGTTCTTGTCAACGGCACTTATTACAAGAACATATCTCACATGGTCCTTGTTCAAAGTTTATACACTAAGATTTTTTGTATATGGTCATACCGATATAGATTAAGACACACTTGCAACATGATCTAAGAGAAGTATCCAGCTTCTCTTATTAGTTATGAACAATCTTATTTGATTTGATTAGAGAAAATATATCTTGACTTTAATAAACAACTTCATTAAAATATTTCACTAATGAATAAATCATGGAACCTTTTAACATTTACTATTGTACTAATAATCAAAATATGTTCACAAATACTATGCATGAAATATCACTTTATCAAATATCCAAAATATTCAATAAATATCCATAAATAATAAATACGTTTTGGACAATCCTTTGTTACTTTATCATTTATCTCTATTGCCACAAGAGCATCTTCCATATTTTCTTCATTTGGCTTAGAAGAAGTAAAAATATCTTTGATATAATTCTTTACTATCTTTTCAATGTCCATTGCCTCCTTTTTCCAATTAAGCTCTCTTGATTCATCAATTAAGCCCTTGTATCTTCTTTCTTCTTCATTTTTTGAAGCTTTGGCATGAAGAAACTTAGCATATTCTTGTTTGCTCTGCTTTAACCAATTAATTAACTCGACTTCGTTGCCTCTAATACACTTCTTCATCATATATATATATATGTATGGGTTTGGTTTAAATGGTTACAATAATATTTACCCATGGATGGTTATAATGGTTTAAGCTGTTAGATCTATATCTTACGATGGTGATTAGTTTGGTGGTTGGCCAAAAATATTTAATGCTGACCAAAAAAATTTAATGCTATCACCACTTTTTTAAGTACCCATCCATGGTCACAAAAAAATTGTAACCATTGAGAAGTCTTCCATATATATATATATATATATTTCATTTTCAATCTCCCGAATCTTATCACATTCTTCTTTATTTGGAGCCTTTTGAAGCATGGAGTTTCTTTTCCTTTCTAACACTTTGTTTGATAGGAGTGATTTATAGAGGGATGGGGAGGACTGGAAGGATTTGGATAGAAGGAGATCCATACTTCTGTGTTTGGCAAGAAGGAAAGGAGGGGTGGAGGGATAGTAAGATAGCAAATCTCTCTAGGCCCACAAAAATTAGTCCATCCCTAGTTGGACGGATGAGTGGAAAGAGGTGAAAAAAATGGCAAGTATTTGACAAAATTACCCTCTGAAACTCAATAAATATATTTTTATTAATAAATCAAACTTAATTTTTTTCTTCCCCTCTTCCTTATACGTTTATTTTCTTTTTATAGCCCCTTCCAGATATCTTTCATCTTCTTCTCTTTTTCTCTCTTTTTGTTTTTTTTTTTCCCTTTTTGAGTGGCAGATTATTCTTCATCTTCATTTTCTCTAAAAGTTACTAACCAGACTTCAATAGTTTTTGAATTTGGGGCTTAAAAAGGGAGATATGTGTAATAACAAAACAAATTAGAAAGAAAAATACAATAAATCACATAATGGGTAGTATAGTAATTTTATAATTAATAATTTATCCATCATTTCAATTTTTCTTCAAACACCAAATACAAGAATAGAGAATGATCTTCTCTTCTTCCTCACTTACCAAACAACATAAAAGGAGAGCAACTATCCTCTCCATCCCTCCTACTCTCCCTCTTTCCTAATCTATCCATCCTTCCTACTTCCCCTCCCTCTCAGTCTCACCAAAGAAAGCCTAAGATTCTCCGGTCTCCGGAATCACATATTGCATTTCTCCTTACTCCAATTCTGCAAAGAAGATCAGCACATCCCCAAATAGCACAATAGAAAAATTATTTTGGTTCAGTTGTTTTTTTGAACATTTATTTTTGTTAATTATTTTATTTTTTACCTTCTTAGCCAAATATATATGTTTTCTTAGTTATAAATACAAATATTACAACTTGTTCTAATCTACTAGGTAAAGTCCCACTCTTCAATTGTCAGTCTATTTTAATATTAGATAATAACTTAGACATATATGATGTAATATATACACCCATTATATCAATAGAATGTATTACTGTGTAGCTCAGAAATTTAAACAGCTCCTTTCTAGGACATTAGCAATACAACCAACATCACACCATTCACCGTGAAGAACCATATAAGAAGCAGTACTGAATTCACGGTGGAAAGAATTAAAATAAAATAGAAAAAAATGACACAGACATGACATTCCCTTATTAACAACTTAAAGCAAATCAATTAACCCAGTGAAAAAGAAAAACAATCAAATTAACTTAAAGAAAAACAATCAAATTAGGTAACATGACTGCCAAGAAAGCAGAGTCGAATAAACCAGAGATAGGTTTTGCATAGTAAATTTTTTTCCTTTTTCTTTATATCAAGTTCCATGATTAGTTCTTAGCTTTTCTCTTCTTCGAAATCATCATCGTCTATATATATTGCATAATAAAAAAGAAAAAAGCGCATAAACCTAGCCAACAAATAAAGTAGCCCAGATCTGTGCTCCAAACTAATTAACCATTAACCCACACTGTTTGGTCGGTAGAAATTATATGTACTACAGAATGGGAAAAAAAGAAAAAGAAAAGAAAGAAAGCACATCGACCAAGCCCACGAAGGAAATGTCCTTGATTTGGGTTCTAAATTAATTAACGGACTGATTTAAGGCTTCTTTTAGAAATCTAGACCCATAGGGGTTAAAAATTGAAAAAATCCCGGACGAGCTGATTTTTCGGAAAAAATCCCAAATTGATTTAGAAAATTATCATTTTTGAAAAGTTTTTAGAAAAATATCACACTTAATAAATATTTAGAAAAATATCACTTTTTCTTCAAAATTAATATTTTTCAGTGATACAC
Organism: Trema orientale; assembly: GCA_002914845.1. NCBI lineage: Eukaryota > Viridiplantae > Streptophyta > Magnoliopsida > Rosales > Cannabaceae > Trema > Trema orientale. The sequence continues at coordinate 128,788 of JXTC01000135.1, read as the reverse complement.
GAGGTAACCAATTGATTTACTTTGGGTAGCTAATCAAGTTATCTTAGATAATTTGACAGGTTACAAAAGTATCTCACCAATTAATAAAAATGGTATTTTTCTAATTAAATTTGGGATTTTTTAAATAATTTCAAAATCCGAGATTTCAATTTTTTTTTGAATTTTTACCATAAAAAAAATCTAATTTCATCCTGATTTAATTTGGTCTGCATCATGTTCATCGACTTGGTCGATGAGCGCAAGAAAACTTCTTGCTGACGTGGCCACTAGGTTGTAGAGATGTGAAATGTGAAGATGGAGTGGGGAGATTGGGACCAAAACACAAAAAACGCCCTTGCGTTGTTTCCATTTTTGTGGTCTCAACCTCATTTCACAAAATTGTGTTTTCAAAATAGCCGTGGAACTCGTTTGATTCACTCATTCAAATTTGTAAATTTAGGGCATATTTATTTGTCCGTAACGAAAAGAAAGGGAAATAGAAAGGAAAGGGGAATGTGTTTAAAGAGGAATGAGAAAGAATAAAAAGTTAAGTCATTCTTCCAAAGTTTAACAACTATGTGAAGGATAATGCTGTGCTCCAAATAGATAAGTAACAAATATATGAAAGGAAGGGAAAGAGAATTATTTTCCAAATTTTTATTTCTTTTCTGGTTCATTACAGATTAGTAAACATGACCTTAAATGGATATAATTGAATGGATTATAATTCGAATGAGAGACATTTCAATTGTAATGGAATAAAACGAGTTACAACTTGAACGAGAGACATTGAAATGCAAAATTCAAAAAGAAAGATAGTGACGCGTTCTCATTTTAAGAAGAAAAAGTTTATTCCATTAGTAAATTTAAAGAATGTAACATTTGAATAGAAAAGTGAATTTGAATGAGCTATTAGAATAAAAAAATTGAAATTGCTGAAACAAACACACATATGAATGCACGTGAGAACGAGAATGGTTCCACATATGCTGTCAAAGTGCTTTCTTTTTTAAAGCCTGTTAAGCGCATTTGAAAGGGAAAGAAAAAAGAGAAAAAACGTGCATAGACAAAATAAGATGCTACAAGAAGGAAAGGAAATGACAAAATAAAAACAGCAACTACGTCTAAGAACGGCTCAAAACCGATGCACTTCCATTCTATTTCTATATGATAGAATCCGAGTGGATTTTGGTTAAAAAAATGATATTATGGATCTTTTACTTGTACACCTAGTTAACATTGACTATCGTATAAAAAAAAAAAAATTATAATCAGCGTGGAATATCTTGGGATTATATGAAAACTGAATGCATGATTGATTAACAAATGTCAATGAGAAAGATCTTTTACTTATACACCTAGTAAACATTGACTATCGTATAATAGAAAAAAAAGAATAAAACTAAATAATCAACGTGGAATATCTTGGGATTATATGAAACTGAATGCATGATTGATTAACAATGTCCATGAGAAATTAGTTCACTGAATAGGTCAATGTACTTTCGTTAAGTTGGTTATTGATTAATTCTCGATTGATGCATTTTGGAAATGATTTTGCCATATTATGTCATTTCCAAATTTGTCTATTTTTGTGAAACATTTACCTGTCAGGGAAAACAAATATTGATATTAGTTTACACATTTGATAGGATACACGCATATCTAAAAGATTATGGCACAATTAAGATATTTGATCAAGGATACACGCATACCCTTGATCACTTGTTACCGATTCTCCTCGTCAAATTTTCCATGAGATTAGTCGAATCTTATGCGTTAGAGGGTTTGCTTTTTATTCTCTATAATAGCATTTTACATATATGTGTTCACACCTTTGGTTTTATCTTCCTACAATCACGTCTTTGGCTTTATCATATATTCTGAAATTTCATATAACATGCCATATGGATTTTTGGTTTATTCCAATATTTCTTATATATTATAGATAAAAATGGGAGTAAATGTAAATTGCGAATTGTCAATAATTAGCAATGATATTTGTTCAGGATTAGACCTCATGCTCTCATTAATTAATGAGACATGTGATTAGTTAAAACAAAACAAAGAATAATTAATGTTAGATTGCAGCATGCACACATAAAGGGTCACCAAAATGTCTAGCTCAGTTGATCTAAGGCTTTAAAGATGTGTGTATGTTTTTGAGAGGGTCAAGAGTTTAAACCTTGATAGTGTGTGTATGTATATGTGTGTATGTGATATTTTTCTTTAAATTTGTAGTAAGTGGTGGTCATTAGTGTTGGTTATTATTATAGCATGTGAGGTGATAGCCATATATTTCAAAAAAAATAGAAACCTAAAATCACACAAACACATAACGCAGCGGAAACAATAAGATCGTACTCGTAAAATTAGAAAGAAAAAGATCTAACCTCTTGTAGACCGTTACTGACGCCGATGGAAGAACGATGCGAGTTATCCCACTCCAAAGTCTTTCGGACTATGACCCGTTTTCTATACCGTACTCGGTGCGTGGTTACCTTTACGCTACAAGAGAAATGATTAGAACTCGAAAATAAGAAATTAAAAACTAACACAATAACAAGAAGAATTTCTTGTCACTTAGCTTTTAATTGATCTGCGTGATTTTTCTTTCTGTCTAGAGAATTATGATCACTCAAAACTCTCAAGAAAAACTGTACGCTCTTATTTTTCTTGGAAAGTTATTTTTCTCTGGGTGCAGAGAAAAATTCTCACTTTGAAATTTTACTTAACTTTTTCTCCGTACCAAAAAATTCCCTGGACATCTTTCTTTTAAAGTTATTTTCTAATAGAAAACATATCTATCCAGATTCAATGTACCAGGGCAATCCCTTATTAGTAGGATTGCTCTACACGTTTTTTTGCCAGAGAGATTCTCTCCTAAAAATGTGTAACACCCTATAAAGGTGTATTTTCAAATTTCAAAATACTTTCCAATAATATTTAATTCCTAAGATAATTAGAAATTAATTCAAATAAATATCTGTCCTTTATCTATCCAGATTCTCAATTCAAATCAAAAAATTAAATAAAAGATATTTATTTCCATTATCTTGACAGTTGCCAAATCAAATTTGGCCAACACAAAATAATACGTACAGATTTTTACTGATAGACTATCTATTTGAATTTTATTCCAAATTAATTATTACAATAATTTAGAATTTCTAAAATTCAAATAATCCATCTTGTAGTAAATTGCAAATTCCATTTAATGGGAGTGTTCTACACGCGTGGCACTGTGCCATGAGGCACAGTGCCACACGCCTATACCCAATTACTGGGCTAGGCTTGTGCAGTCTTGGGCTTGTGAGGCCCAACTGCTATTTCCCTTCTATCAATTGGACTTATAGCGGTACAGCCGAATTTACGGGCTAGCCCGGGGATCTTTGGGCTCATAAAATAGTGGCTCCCACAATTGTGCCTTAAATTAATCGGCCCAATTGTAAATTCCAAATCTACTCCACTAAAAGATTGGAATTGCACTCCACTATTAAATGGTATTTTTACGGATATTATCACACTAGTAATAATTAGCCCATCTCGCATTGATATCTATACTTTAATCCTTTGTACTATATTATAATTAAATTGACTTTTCAACTGTCTAATCAATTTAATTATATTTTATTTCTTGACTCTTACTGGTTCTCTCTAATGATCATTTTTAACATATTAATTAGATATGTTGATACACTCTGGCCAGAGAATTCTATGATCAAGTACCGAGAACCCGTCAAGGGATATGTATGTACAAATTCCATATTATCAATCTATAAATATCACTGTTCATAAATACCTCATACCAAGTTATTGAGAATATTAACCTCTCAATTAGAGTTGCACCCTTTAGTAACTCAAATGTTGCAGTACAAACAAATATGAACTTATAATTAACTCAAGATTGAGAATAAAGTATTATCAATACCAAATGAGATTTAATAAGTCTGACAGCTATTTGAGGTCTATTAAATCTCACAATTGATCCGTTCAACGTAGTCTAACTACGTTAGTAAATCCATACGTAATTAAGACAAATTACTCAATGAATTTACAACAGTTAAAATAAAGCGCCCAACTTTATTTTGTTAACTGCGAACAATTTTATTTAATTACAAAATAACTTATATCGATGTCTTCTGTGAATCCACCTGGTGATCATAAAGATACATATTATGTAATTAAATGGACTTTTATTCAATCATACATATGCAAAAAGATATAATGAAAATATCTAACAAATTTTATTAATTCCAGATTATGTTTATTACATGATCGAATATGCTTTGGAGAGCATACATTCCCAACAATCTCCCACTAGCTCTCAAAGCAATTCAGGCATCAATCTCATGCCCATGGACTCTAAGTGCAAGTTAAAGGGTTTCCCAGCTAAGACCTTAGTGAATGGATCAGCTAAGTTATCTACAGAAGCTATCTGGGTGACCTCAATATCTCCTCTCTGCACTATTTCCCTTATGATGTGATACTTCCGTTCTATGTGTTTTTGCTTCTTGTGGTTCCTAGGTTCTTTTGACTGTGCTACTGCCCCACTGTTGTCACAATGTAATTTTATTGGTGCAATTGCAGCAGGCACCACCTCAAGATCTTGTAGGAATTTTCTGAGCCATACAGCTTCCTTTGCAGCTTTGGATGCAGCCACATATTTAGCTTCAGTGGTGGAGTCTGCGATACAACTTTGTTTTACACTCCTCCAACTGACGGCTCCACCTCCTAGTGTAAACACATACCCAAAAGTGGACTTTCTTGAATCCCTATCCGACATGAAGTCGGAATCAGTATAACCTACTGGGATGAGATCTTCACCAGAGTAGACAAGCATATAATCCTTAGTTCTTCTTAGATACTTGATTATATGTTTGACTGCTGTCCAGTGTTCAAGGCCTGGGTTGGACTGATGTCTGCTGACCATTCTAACTGCAAAACATATGTCTGGTCTAGTACACAACATTGCATACATGAGACTTCCTACAGCTTCTGCATAAGGAATTCTACTCATGAGCTCTTTTTCTTCAGGTGTCTTGGGACATTGTTCCTTTGAAAAAGTTATTCCATGTCTGAAAGGTATATAACTTTTCTTGGAATTTTGCATACTAAATCTTGTTAAGATTTTATCAATGTAAGCAGCTTGAGATAAGGCAATAGTTTTATTCTTCCGGTCTCGAAGTA